>PVIR01006160.1:0-67715 GCA_004026965.1 Petromus typicus | reverse complement strand
AAATCTCTGAAGCAATTTGTAAAGGAAGAAGCAATGATAATGTGTTAATAGAGAAAAGATGGCCCCCAGGTTTCAAGCTTCCTCGAGAGAAAAATGCATTATACTTTCTGTAGTATTGAGAAAAAAAGAATACCTGGGAAAATAATAGATACTGATTATCTTTTACTCTCTTGTGTTACCTTCTTGCCTGAGAAAATTGTAGAATGTCTGAAAGAACCTTTTCAATTCAATGAAGAAGAAAGTTAAGAAATGCCATAAATATGTCCCAGGTAATGTACGTCCCTTGTGTCATTTTCAGACTGCCTCTTACACACGTCTCTTGGAGTCGGGAAGCATGTTTTAAAGATGGATTGTTAGAAAGATGTTCCCTTCTCGGTTTGGGGATAGAATTAAATCTCAAATTTGATGAAAAATAAGTTCCAAGGAGAAGTGAATGTGTTGAACTCAAAAGTAACATAAAATTAGATCAAATTTAGTTATACATGAAGTTAGATGATGATAACATGAGAGTAAACTGAGATAGTTTATTAGGTTGCTTGGGTTCTTTTATGCAAATTCAGGGAAAAAGAGACATTACCGTAGGATATACTCTTGACAAAAATGTACTCCTAAAAGTAATTTCCATAGGGTACACTGCAGGCCTGAGATGTGCCACACAAATTCAAAGTCCTAAACCTTCTACACGCACAGCAATATACTCAGAGAATAATTGTGAAGATGATTCTTCTGGAACTTTCTAATGGCTCAAATCATTAGCAAAAATTAAAATTATATTCAATGTTCTATATTTACCAAGTCAATGAAGTACAGTAATCTGTTTTAAAAAGAGTTTTACAATGAGGAGATGAAACAAACAAAACAGTTTTTATTTAAAACTCATAAGAGTCTAGGTTGAAGTAATCAAAAGTAATCTATTTTGTGAATGTTCTGATTGAAGCCCAGGGAAAATAAGGAAACATAAGCAAAGGCATGATACTGAATTTACTGAAATGATCATACTCTTTGATTTTCAAAATTTATTTCAAGCAACTGATCCGTGCCACACATTGTGCTAGAATCAAATGATACTGAATTTATTTGACAAGTCCTTTTCCTATGGTAGAGAGTGTGATATGATCTTAAATAAATTAGAAACATCAGTGATTTGCAGAAAACATGCTGGAGGCATGTGAAAATGCTCTGAGTCAAATAAGCCAGTTCATAAATGCTAGATTATTAGCAAAGCACAGTGGCCATGTTGTCAATGAAATACATGGCATAAATCTGGAAAATTTAATCATATGTATTTCTATTCTATACCTAATAAAATCAAATATGCAATAAATCAAATGAGACTTTTTATATAAATTAAATGGACTTGCATTACTGTAAGTATATTTAACTTTATTTTTGTCATTAAACATTATTATTTCCCTAGAAAGATACTATGTACCCCATTCATTTGTATTTATTTATATAGTATATACAAAAATGAGTACTTACATATATATAACTATAAATGTGTGTATACATATAAAAGTTTATGTATACATATATGCATACAATATGTACACATCACTCACACATACATAGTCTTCAAGGCTTTTTCCCATTTGACAGTACATTATTTTGAACTCAGTTTAAATTTATAATCATATTCTTCTGATGTTTTGAAGGTTGATGTCATTGCCATGAAACTTGTTGCTCGTAGTGTGAGATACACAAAGCCTACTTGGAAATGTTTTTCGCATTAACTTGTTAGCAATAGGGGGATGGAAATACAGCATTATCCTTGTTAAATATGAATGTAAGACAGACTTTCTGGTCTAGCCCATTTCCTAGGTGACATTACTGGAAAAATATTTTCTGAACTGTGAAAGAGGCAAAACACTTAAGCACTGTGCTTCATTAAAATGATGAAACAATAGGATATAGAAAAATAATTTGTACGCTGTCATGTGCTAGGTCAAGATTAGAAAAGTAGTTATGACTGGTATTTTTATATAAAAGGCATATCTAGAACTTCCTTTTATTTTCAACATGGAGTTCAGTCACATTTTCTCGAGATTACTTTGTATTTCTTGTCCCATTTTGGAGACGCCTATACAAAGACTTGATATTTACAGATGTCTATCAGTAAAGATTAAATGATGATTTCTAACGAGATTGTTCTTAAATACCTTTTGGGTTTTGAAAATTTCTTTTTGCTCTTAGAAATCAAGTAGATGTTAAATAGTAACTGTTGAATGCATTAGATGTATACATACAATTGTGTAGGGCACGAGGTACCCGGAGGGAGGGTAAGTCTCAGAAAAGTCTGTTTGCTGTAATGCTGGTTGACTGACTCATACAGTAAATAGTAAGTGCTTGAATGAAGTGCCTAACCACCCTTTGGGCAAATGTAACTGGAACTTCAATCCTCTGAGGAAACCCCTCATATTTTATTTTTATCTGCTAACATGGCAATGGTCTTCAGTCCATGTTATGGGAAAGTCTTTCACTGTTAGTAAAATATTTGCAATGCATGCATTATCTGTCTTCCTTGAATGTGGCACTTGGATTTTGTCATCAGTTTTAGAAGTGATTTTTATTGTTCTTTGTTTAAGTGGCTCCTAACTGTGGCTTCCTACATTTTGATAATAATCATTTCTGAATTATTCCTAAAATAACAATTTATTTTCATGAACAGCATCCTGAAAGCTGTTATGGGAACTAGGGAGTATGAATCAGTGGCTTTTTCATTCAAGAGCAGCACGTAGTAGTATTTTTTGTGGAGCTCTTGAGTCAGAAATACCTGAGTTCAAATCTTGGCTCTATTAATTTCTATTTGAGTAACTTCAGTTACATTTGTAAACCTTTGACTTCTTTTATAAAGTGAACCTCGTTTGGGTGGTTAAATGAGATAACTCAGGAAAATATTTAGCGTAATGTTAGAGGATTCAATTGCACATGACGTATGTCAGAGATTGTGCTCTGCACTTGAGATACAGAGATGATGTGAGACTCCGAGAAGGTTATAATCCAGTGTACCAGACATGTGTGTAAACTGCTGGCCATTCTGTCAGGCACACAGTGCATGTGCTTGATTTATATTACCAGCTACTACTGTTGTTGTTATTAATAATGAACTTCCAACTGCACCAAGAACACTTTGTATGCTCTTCATCAATATGAAGTTAAGTCAGAGACATTTTTGTTAAAATAATGAGAAAGAAGTAAGAATTTCAATGAAAGCTTGACACTTATCTTCCAAATAATTTCTTTTCTCTCACATTTAGTAAATTTATAGGAAAATACTTATTATTTGTGTATGATCCTGAGAAATAAAATGCATTTTGATGTAAATAATTGGTGCCATTGCTCTCTCACTGTTATCCATAATTTATGAAGAACATACTTTTAGCCAAAGGCTCTGTCTGGCTCTTTGAGGAGGATTTCAGATGATTCATACACAGACCTGCTCTTAAAGAATTTAGTATTTTCATGAGGCAAGGAAAGAAGCACTTTCAACACCTAACGTGCCCTTAAATAATTTGCTCCAAGTAATTTTATCAACAAAATATTGTTATATTAACATAAATTGGGACTGGGGCTAGGGCTAAGCTGTAGAGCCCTTCTTAGCATCCTTGATGTTCTGGGTTCTGTTTCCCCATATTATAAAATGAAATAAAAACTAGTGAATAAACTCCTGACTTTCATATATCTGAGCTCAAAACCAGAGAGCCTTCTGAAAACATCTTTTACCTTTACCTCTTCCCGAACTATTTGTCATGTAAACTTCTTTCACATGTCTGACCTCACCGTCTTCCTTCCCATCGGTACCGTCACCACTGCTGGCACCAACTGCAGCAGAATCTGTGTCATGGAAATTTTAACTTGCTTTCACTAATATTATCTGGTCACGTACTAAAACACTTTTTCGTGTTTTAGTCAGTAGGGACACGAAAGTAGCAGGAGTTAAAGGCACTGAGTTGTGATTCAAAAGGCCAGGGATCCAATGTCTAGTGAAGTTAGGCAACTTGTCTAAGGACTGTTTCTTGTCCTCTGGAGAAGGAGAAGATTGCCAAGATATTTTAATTTTTTTTTTATTATACCCTCTCCAGGCATAACATCCAAATCCTACCCTTTGATTGTCTTCTGTTTTAACTCATGCTTTTCTACCCATAAGCCCTTCTTTGCACCCTGTAGACTCGCACAGTATTCAAATACCTCTCAGCCCAAGATGTCTCCTCAAATCTTGCTGCCTTCATGAAGGCCTCCATTACTTACCCTCCAGAGCCACCACTGCAAGAACGTACACACCTGTCTGATATTTATTGTGTACTGTCAGACTCCACCAAGCATCCATTCGTGAATTCATGACTGATAGCCTTACCTTGAGTAAATATCCTTGAGAATAAAAATCATCTCTTGCCTGTCTTTCTCATTTTCTATAATATATGGCCTTTGATTTGCAGCATAATAGGCACTCAGTATTACTATTTCTTCATTCTTCCCTGCATCTATAAATAAAACTACACAGAGTGATAGTGTTCTTATAAAGATATTTTACATTAGAAACTTGTGCATTGCAGTAATGCTAAAGAAAAATCTTTGTATCTAAAGTAAATGGATGCTAATAAACATTTTTATATCTTCATTATCTTTCATTGTATTACTGTAGTTCATAAAACTAATGGGACATTTTGCTAGTTAACAAAGTTACATATTTTCTAAGAGTGTAAAGAAAAGCACACACATCTGATTAGTTTTCTTTGCAAAATCTGAAATTACCCAATCTTGTTAAAAAGTCCAATATTCGTGTAACACATATACCTAGTGTATTCAAAATTCTATTATTTACTATTTCCAGTATATCTCAGTGTCATTTCAAGAACCATTAATTAGCTTTTGTGAAAATTATGAAATGTATCTTTGGCCCATAGTCACTACTGCCTACTTCTGATAAGGCAAAGTACATAAAAATGTTTTAATATGTCAACTAACATTCAGGACTTTTTTATTTGTTAACAGTAGGATTCTTGAAATTATTTCCTAGGAGACTAAATATTACAACTTGTAAGGCATAATTATCCTCATTGCTTATAATATAATGTTATGCTACTGAGCACAAAACCATTATAGTCTTGTATTTCTTAAAATGATGTTCTTTATAACCTTGTTGATAACTCCAATAAATTTATATAAACTTTATTGATCTCAAAAGAAGGTTAAAATGACATTTTAAGCGAGGTGTTTTGTTTATTTTGTTTTTTGATGAGCTTCACAATGTAATATCTGAAGATGCTATTGTTATAATAATTATTTTATTTTCTATTATATATAGGTATGATTTCATTCAGAATACTCAATTCTCTAGGCCAGTATCTTAATTTTAAAACAGAAACTCTTTCCTTGCAGCCAAAAAAGAAATAAATTCCTTGCTTAACACACAAAAATGATATACTATAAAATATGACTCCTACTAATTCATGAAACTCATGCATTAAATTACATCCTAGATATTTAGATATGTTTTATAACTTTAATAATTTAGTGACAACTTCCAGTTTGGTACATGTTGATCTATCCTGCTTTGTAAATGTTTACTTTTTATGAAATAGTTTAGATATTGTTTACACTCTTTCATTTTTAATGGTGTTATATAGAGCTAGTAGATTGTCCTTTACCATTTATATTATGAACAATTTCTTGAGAAAACAGAAATGAGTACTGAAAAATTATTTACACACATATATTTCCATATATTTATTTATATGAACTATTAACTATTTGAAATACTATGATAAATTGCTTGAAATAGTATTTATAAAGAAAAAAGTTTACTTGGGGGTTATCTTTTGGAAGTTTCAGTTTTGTTTTGTTTTGTTTTTATGAACTCCAGTGATTTTAAAACTGTGGAAGACAGAACATTATGGTGGGTCCATAACGATGCAGACCAACTCAGGTCATGAGTAGGGAGTGGAAAAGGCAAGAGGAAGAGGCCAGGGTTCCACATTTTTCTTTGTAGGAACTCTACCAGTAGCCTAAGGACCTACCCCGAGGCTCTAACCCTTAGGTATTTTGCCACTCTTCCGTTGTTCCTTACTGAAAAATAAGCCCCAACACATAACCCTCTGGGGAACATTTATAATACAAACAGTAGCTGAATGACTTTGGCCCAAACAAAATCATGTCCATCTTACAGTAGAAAATGCTTTTTGTCCACCCAGAAGAGTCCGAAACTCAGCCATGCAGCAGTGATCAAAAGTCAAAGTCCAAAATCTCCTGAGACACAAGGAAAAAAACATAGCTTTGAGTTGCTGTGAAAAATAACAAGCACAAGTTACATCCTCCCAAGAGAAAGTAGTGGGACAGGCACAGGATAAGCACTGAAGGAAGTGACAGAAAAATAATAAAAGGAGTCATACTGAAGCAGGAATAAAATCTGATGGAGTATCTCCATGCTCACAATCTGAGGCACACGGGTAGCAGGGGGCTTGGGCAGTGTATTAGTCAGGCTTGCTCTTGCTCTCTATCTCTAAGTTTCACAAGGATATTTATTGAAAGGAAATGGTTTATTTGGCCCATAATTCCACAAGTTTCTGTTTGTGATCAGATGATTTCAAAGACAGAACATCGTGGCTCATGGTCGTGGTAGAACACATTTTTCTTATTTCATAGTGTCTAGGAAACAAAGCAGGGGAACAGTGCCAGAGAGGAACAAGCAAGGGACCATATAGAGATCCAAGGTCACACCTCCATGACCCACGCAGACATACATAGAAGGTACGTTAGTCATCCTCTGTAAATCTCTCGAGCCCATCCAGTTAATAAATTTTAACCACCGTAGGCAGCTTCATCCCCACAGTTTTACTAGTTGCACCACATGCAGCCTCTCTCTAGAGCAGGGCTTACAAGCTACTTTCCCATTCTTTGAGCTTAACTCTGAATTACTACATTATAATTACTACATTTCCCATTCTTTGGTTCCTTGATTTTGCTGGGGTCTCCACTGTAGCCTTGACATCTCACTGTCAGGGGCTCTATATAGGGACTTTGACTTTAGAACACTCCTTGGCTTCCCAGACAACTCTTTAAAACATCAGCGAGTACCTCCATGACCCCATTACTTGGCACTCTGAATACTTGCAGAATCCACATAGTGTAGACAATGCCAGGATCTACCATGGGCATGAGCTGCTTGCCCTACTTGAGCCAAAACTACATTGGCCTCTGCATATCTTCTCAGCTGAACAGAAAATTGCTTACCTACGGGCTTTGGGAATGGAGAACATCCCAGGGCTCTTTTCTCAAAGGAACATCTTTGAAACAAATTTGTCGGTTTACACCATTGAGCCTGTGGTGAACAAGGTGGCCTTAAAGATTCCTTAGCTGTCCTTAATGCATTCTTCCTATTATCCATCCCACTGCAAAGCACTTGACTTCTTTTTACCTGCACTTGCAACTGCTTGTTCCTCTGCAAAAACATGACATCCACTCCTTTTTTGGCCAAGGTGCAAATTTTTCAAATCTTTCTATTCTGCTCTTGTTTGTTCCCAGTTATCACTGTAAATTGGGCTAAAAGCATCCTGTAATCTTCATGCCACCACCTGAATATCCTGAGGATTCCTTCATCAAGTAAACCAGTAATATCCATTCTCCTGACTGAGTAGAATATCTTGAGGTTTCTTCCACCAAATAAACTATTTCCTCACCTTTTAGCTCAGCCTCCCAGTAAGTTTCAGAGTGTGAATATAATACATTCAAATCATTTTCCATGTGCAACAAGGATGCCTGTATTCTAATTGCCAAGAGTCCTAATTTCCATCTGAAACCTCATAAAGTCTCTTTAATAGCTACCTCAGTATCTGCATTCTGGTCTTCTAAGCTATTACCATGGTTGCTTGTTAGGCTCTGCTCACAGTATTCTATGCCTTGTAGCAACTCTTCCCACGTTTTCTGGACTCACCCAACAAATTCTAGAGGCTATATCACATCACCAGATAAAGAGTAATGATGAAGCTTGCACTCCTTTGAACCACTTCTCAGTGTTAGCTTTCCATTACTAGAACAAAAGGCCCAAGATAAGTGACTTAGAAGGAGAAAATGTTTATTTTGGCTCATGGTTTTAGAGGTTTGGATCCACAGTTAACTGGCTCTATTGCTTTAGGGCCTGTGCCTATGCAGTACATGATGGAGAAGTATGCTGAAGCAAAACTGCTCAACTCATGACTGGAAAGAAAAAAGTAAAAAATAAACTTGTAGTAAGGATAGGGAAGGAAAGGCTGGCTTTTCCCCATTCCCTTTACAGTGTCCCCTCGTGACCTACATTCCTCCGGTTAGTCTTCAGCTCATAAAGATTGAGCATGTCCCACTGGGAATGAAGCTTCCGACACAGGAGTGTTTGGTGGACATTTAAACTCCAAACTGTCTCATGTGTCATAGAGCCTTCCCTAGGGCTCAGAGAATGCTACTCGAGTAATTCAGAGCCAGAAATAAAGTGAACACAATGTGATAAGCATTTTGAAAGAATCATTCACTTTTGTTACTTTATTTTATTAACATATTAACTATACATATGAATGACAGTCCATGTGATATTTCAATACATGCATACAGCATGTGCTAATCCCATCCCTCTTCCCTTTATGCATGCTTTCTCCCCATCTTTGCAACCTCCAGTGATCACTATTCTACATTCAAGTTAACTTATTTGAGAAATTCTAACACCAAAATATTATACTAAAAACAAAATCACATAGTTGTGTCTAGAAGTATTTTACTGATATACTATTATATATTTTATCTTTAGAGACTAAATTTATCTAACTTGCATTATTACTCTAAATAAAACATGTGTACACAAATAAAATAAATGGAATGCCATATGTAAAGCATATAACACATACACTGCAAGTGTTTAAGAAAGAAACACCCAAGGAAATAGATTACCAATCCAAAAGTCGCTTGGTGGTGACTCATACAAACCCCATTCACAAGTGTTACTGCTATTGAATTTTTTTCTTTGTGGGACTTAAAGAGATAGAGACCCAGATGGGTCCTTGTCTGAACTGCCTCAGGTTTTCATTACTTCTTAGGCAGAATTAGTAAGAGTGCAGAGGAAGTTTCAAAAATGAGGAGTAAGCCAAGGAGTGACAGCATGGTTGTTTGTGTTAGGGTGTTCACTGGGAAGCCTGCTGGCCTGCTGGGAAGCGAATTATGATGGCGAGCCAAACGCTAAGGAATCTGTTTAACCACTGGAAAGAGAACCCAGAATAAACCTCAAAGTTGGCCTTTTCATGTTTTCCCTGCGTAGAATCATGAGAAGTTTGTCCGGATTCCACTGTTCCTTTGGCAAATGTCAGGTGTGAAGCAATAAATAATGCTTGCTTGATGAGTCTGAGCACCAGAGAAAAACTGATCATTTCATATGTGATGAACATTAATATTTTCTTATTAGTCTGTAAAACAGCAAGTTTAAATTTTAGCTCCTTTGAAAATAGTTACTATTGAAATTATTCATTAATTCCAACCCCCTATCCTCATATTAATTATCAAGTATCTAAAATACTTTTCAAATTTTTGTAATAACTGTTTAATTCTCTAGCTTTGTTTGATTAGTTCATATTCTCAAGATAAGCATTTTTAAAAGCTCTAACACACATGTTTTACAAAGCTTAACCACCTGCTTTCTCATTAATGCTCTGTGTTTCTATTGTGTGTTTGAACAACACTTGACCTGATTTGTTCACTGTCATTTTTCAAACCTGTGAATTGGCTGTGATCATTCTGAACTGTTTTCAAGTTGGGGAATTTGAAATCTTTAAGTTTAGTTTGGCTACAAGTGACCTGTGCAGTTTGGAACTGCTGAAAATAAGCAGCCCCTGGAATAGTCTAATGTAGGAACATTTTCCAGAGCATTGGTTTCTAAAGCTTCTATTATTTCTTTTTTTAATTGAAAATTGTATTGGTACACTACATATATACATTATGATTGCATTCCACAATGGGGATTTGTACCAGTATAAGATACAACTTAATTCTCATTTTTTCCCATAGCCCTACCCACCCTAACACCCCCCTATATACATAAAATTTGTTTGCTTTCTTTTTTATTATAATCTCATTATTTTTCCCCCTTCACCCTATTTCACTTTGAGTACTTTCTATTTCACAATATATAACATACAATTCTAGAACTCATTTACATCTTTATTTTCTCATACCGAAGAAAAGATGCAATATTTACCTATCTGTGACCTATTTATTTCACTTATGAGGATATCCTCAAGGTATTTCCATTTAAGTATAAATGATTCAAACCTATCAATTTTTATGGCAGAGTAATGACGCATGGATTTAGCTGCCATGTTTATACAACGTTTAGATTATATATTTTTATCCATCATATCTCTGTACCTTTCATAATTAAACTCCTTATCATTGAAAAAATATATTTAAAAAGTTTCCATGACTCTGGGAGGATTTTCCTTAGTTTTTCTTTTATTTATTTTTTTGATATGTGGATGAACAGTTGATGTCATCACTAGGTAAGATGTTGTTATTAAACGTAGTGAGAAAATTAGCTTGTCATTATTGATCTCGATGTCATTTGCTAGTAATTCATCAGTGGTCTTTTTTCCAAAGATATGTTCGTTCTTTTCTTTCTTTAAAAAGTCATATTCCATTAGGTTGCTAGTGATCCCAATATACTTTAAAAGACTGAGGGCTTGTGTTAGACGTACTACATTTAAGCCAAACCTGAGATATTTAATGTTTGTCTCATCAGAAGAAAATGACAGCATGCTTATCTCTTGCAGTGTCCATGCTGGAGATTAAATATAGGAGCAGTTGGTAGAGTGGTGATTGGCTGGCATCTCAGACAGATTGGCTTAGTCTGATCTGTATCAAAGCGTCTCATTTGACCATGGTCTGCTCTTCAGAATTAGATTGGTTCACTTAGGTTGAATTATCCTACGAGGGAAAGACTGAGGTGAAAAAGCGAATCCAGGCCAGAATAGTCTTGCTGCAGTACTTGTTCCACTTTTTCAGTGTGTGAATATCTGAGAGTGTCAGAGTAACTGACAAACTGATTTCACAATCAAACATTTGATAGCAGAATTGTGCGTGGATCTCATATTCAGAATTGGTAGCACTATAGAATGGGATGGCTTTGAGGACACTGCCCTATGCTACTGACTGTCAGTTGACAAATTCTTAGAGAGACCAATCTAATAGACCGCTAACCTGTGGTCATTTTTCAGTTTTTGTCTCTTCTCATGCAGCTTTTGGTTGTGTTTACCTGAGGCCTTATTTTTTTTTTTCACTCTGAATTAAAATTAGACCAATCTACCAGGCAGAAAAAAAGACTTAATTAGATTGTTGACACAGACCAATGAACATGTCCGCCGGAGCGTACAGTCACTCTTTCCATACCTCTCCAGATTGCTTCCATGATGATTGCACTTAAGTGCATAAATCTTCTCACTACTCCTGACACATCAAGAGAATTGGGGAGCTATCAATATCAACATACTCATGTTGATGATATTCTGCTTTTTCCCCCATGAAGTGTGATTGGCAATAAATGTATTCAATTTTTATGCCAAAAGCTGAGACTAATTCTATAATGTAGCCCTTTTGTACAGATTAGTATATATAAACACTGGACTCAGAGTGTATTTCATGAGGGTGCCCAAAATGATAGAAAATATGACATTCTAATATCTGAGAGACTTATGCTTTTAAAATTGCCTTTTATAGAAGTGCATATACATACAGAAAAGTGCATAGCAGTAGTGCAGTGTATTTTTGCAGCCAAAAAGAGCCATGTAGTCAACAAGCACTTTAACAAACAAAGAAGCCCTCCTGGTTCACCCTTGAGGGCATCAATTCTCCCCAGAGTGATCACTAATTGGATGTATGTCAGTACAAATTGGTTCTGCTTTACCTTTCATTTTGCTGAATCATGGTATATATGTTCTTTTATAGCTTGCTTTTTAGCTTATTATATTTATGAGATTCATCATTTTTCCTGTGTGGTGTTGTTAAACATTCATTTTTATGGGCTGTGTAATATCCCATTAGGTGAGTAGCAGAGCTCTATTGAGGTTTTTAACTTTCATGAAGAGTGCTCCTGCAGAAATTCTAGTTCACATTTTTTAACATTAAATCATATGTTTCAGAAAGGTTTATAACCAGAAATGAGATTGTGAGATTTAAGGTCACATTGTAGACATTTAGCTTAAGGTTTCATATTTGGCATCATTTCAGCACTTTAAAAAACTTGGAATTTTCAGATTAGAAATATTAAACCTGTGTGTTCTCTAACTATAATTTTTTCTAAATATAAATCTAAAAAATATACATATATCTTAAAATCAGCAGATTATGATTTGTGCCCCTAATCTTCAGTTACAGATTTGTTGATCCAAACTTCTGGCAAGTACACTGAGTATCTGATTTTTCTGTTTGGTTTTTCTTTTTCTTTTTATTTTGAGACAGGGTCTCAATATGTAGCTCAGGCTGGCCTCAAACTCATGGTGATCGTCCCACCTCAGCCTCATTGTATTGGAATTACAGGTGTGTTCCGTCTCACTAGGGTCTTTTATTTTTTCTGCATTTATTTACTTTATTTATTTTGCTTTTTTTGCGTAGTAAAAAATAAGTTGGGATCCTTTTATATAGGGTGTGTTCAGTATGCTAACTCAAACTTTCAAGTCACCTCCTAGCCCATATGGGTTCCTTGAGCGCAAGACAGTAGTGGTTCTTCCACTGAGTTGATGGAGAACTGTGGGCCAGGTTTGAGAGCATGAAGATTTCACTTTCCTGGTCCCTCTCAGCTGGATACCTTCAAAAGCAGTTCCCAACTTGTGATACTGTGCCCAGAGGTCCTGTTAGTTCTTCCTTCCAAGGCCCCATTTCAGAGGATCTCAGTTTCTCTAAGAGTAAATGTAATGCTTCCTGAATACCCCTTGGCAGGTCTGCTTCCCTCATTAAACAACTTAAGTTAGTTTCAGTAGACTGACAGGCAACTTAGTTGCTATTTATTCCTTTCTCATTTAGAGAATATATTGCTTATTGCAAACCACAACATTCATGTTACACTTGGGACTATAACTTATTCGTAAAGCATATAGTGCTTTTGCCTGATAATTTTAATCTCAAATAATTGTCTCAGTAATAATTCTTACCCACCTGCAGATGTGATTTGGGCAGATTCAGAGGCTGTGAACTAGAAATGTCCACCTTCTGAGAACTCATCTAAGGGCTGGATGATTTCATTCAAAGATGATTCTTTTTGGCCAGAGACATCTGAAAAGGATGCTCCAACCCATAGTCGAGGGGTGTCTGAGATGGAGCCCTGAATCTAGTCACATGTCCTAGGAAGGGACACATGGAGTGACTTCACACTGTGTGCCTTGCTTTGAGCCGGATGTACTTATGCCATGCATGCACATATGAACACACACACATCCCTTCACACACACACACACATATGTGCAGGTGCACATACAGATATGCATGCATGCATGTACTCAGTGTATCATACATTCTTTGGACTGAGTTCTCATCATTAACTGAATGAAGTTTCAAAGCCTTTATGAACCTAAGTTGAATATGCAAATATTTTGGGTTCTGATATTTTAATTCAGAGACACTTAAGTTTCTGTTTATGTATTAGTAAGGAACAGCTCAAGAAAAGACAATTGTTGACAAAAAGAGAATTGCAATCTTTGAAATGTTTCAGCCCCAACCTAAATAAAAGAGTAGAAAGAGAGAGCATCAGAAAGTGGGGGCAATGCTGTGCATGTTATAGGAGGGGTGACCGAGTCAGCATTGTATATTCCATATGCAGAGCCTTCTACAGAATATGCACATAGAAACTTTCAGATGTCGCTACCATGAGGAGCCATAGAAGGTAGGCTAGACTAGAAGTGGGGACAGAAGCTGTCAATGAAAGATTGGTTTTAAATACCTATTATTCCAAGTACTGGAACAGATCTCTGTTGTCTTCAAGAGTTTATTGAAGAGTGAAGTCAAGTAATAAGTGGTTTTGTGGCATTTGCCCATCATTTTCCTATGTATACTACCTCAGTCCATATAGCAGTTGTGGGACCATGTAAATCACACTGTTTCCCTTTGCCTACCCTGCACAAATGCTTTTTGCTTCAGCTAACAGTCTGGCTCTATAAGTAAGAGATTTCATTTCATTCAAGCATTGCTAGTTACAAGCCACCATGGACTACGTTTGCCAGATAAGAGAATGGGAATTGTGCAGAACCTTTTTTTTTTTTTTAATGTTAATAAGGAAAGCAGAAAATGACCACTCTAGAAGTGAGTGTGGAGACTCCTCAAATAAGTGAAAACTAAAAATTCCATTCTACCCATTATGAGTGTAATCATTATGTACTGCAAACATGTACTAATAAAAATTTTAAAATTGTAAAAAGGGCCTTCTATTATTTTTTGAGACCAAATACATACATTCTCTTCTTTACATGTCATCCAGGGTAGTAGCTTGCACAATAAAAGCTGATTAATTATTAGATTGACTAAATGTGAGTGCCCTAAGGAATATATGTCTGGAATGGTCCTTGATTTGGGTCTACTATGGTATCTCATGCCTGGATATTTGTGAAGAATGCCTTTATTTTCCTTACCGTACAGAGCTGCCACAAATTAAAAATGCCATTAAAGGGGCATCTAACTCTCTTGGCATTTCCATCACACATGGAGAGAAGATGTGGATGTATAGTCTTCTCTTAGAATAGCTTGTCAAGCCCTAGAGGGCTTTCAAAAAGTAAAATTGCCTGAAAAGAGCTGATCTTAGGGCTAGATGTAATTGAGAATGTTTTCCTGAGGAGGAAAACGAGCTCGTTGTTGGAAATGGTGTATTAATTCGACACACTATCTTTTTCTTTCTTTCTTTTTTTTAGAGAAGAGACTAATTCAAAAATCTTTCCTCAGAAAGGAAGAAGAAAAGCAAATGAGTGGCAGTAGTAAAGGGGTATGTTTGTTTAATTTAACAAAACAGAGGACTTTTGGACCCGGCTGACTGCTGGAGTCATTTTGGAAGAAGCCAGTGACTTTGTCTAGATAATAGGTGCTTGCTATATAGTTATCAATTAAAGCATCAGAAACGTGTTGTATAATTTCACAGGGAGATAATATGTGTGAACTGTCTCTTTGGGATCTAAAACTCGAGTAACTAACACAATTCCTGACAATCAAAGAAGAAATAATACAATTTAATGTGATTCGCCTTAGTTCCTCTGAAACATTTAGCAGGTGTCAGCAGCTGGACCTCTGGGAACCAGACCGCAAGGTGGAGCACAGTGTACAGGAGACTTTTTAGCAAAGGCCCTTCCAATGGCCGCCTTGAGAGAAGGGTGGTGGGAAGCAGGTGTGAACAGACAGAAGCTGAGCTGCATTGCAGAACTGATACTAATGTTTTTGGTTTGGTAGTTTGAGAGGTACAACCAGTAAGGATTCCTTAAACTCCAAGAGACAGCAGGTACTTGTCTCACCGGATGTTGCCCAAATTAGAGAAACCAGATGACAGGCAACACAAGTAGTGGCATACCCTGTTCTTGAGAAGCTGGTTCCAGTCCACAGGGAAGCAGGTTCATAGGGTGTAGCTGTCCTTCAAGAGGAGCCATAGTGCTAAGACATCACACGGGGCCACCATCCAGATAAGGAGATGAAGGCAACATGGCTTCAGGCCTCAGTATATGCACCTTCTCTCTCTCTCTCTCTCTCTCTCTCTCTCTCTCTCTCTCTCTTTCTCTCTCTCTGTGTGTGTGTGTGTGTGTGTGTGTGTGTGTATGTATGTGTGTTCCTCGAACATTGCGGAGCATTTCCCAAGTCCCAGCTCACTCTACAGTTGAGCTTTGCTTTGCAGGCCATTGAAACCCTTGCAGTATCATGGGTGACCTCTATGAGGTTGTTTCTCAACACTTGACCAATAAAGTGAGGAGCTCCAGTGCATACAGTGGCCCTTCCGAGTAGTGCCCAGTTCCACTGAGACCACCAGGCCTTGTGCTCGCTTCGGCAGCACATATACTAAAATTGGAACGATACAGAGACCACCAGGCCTTTCTGCTCCTGTGTTTATCAGTCAGTGATTGAGAGGCACTTCGGGCACGGTCCAGAGCATGAACGCAGGGACTTTGTGCTACCAATGCTGACACAGCCTCTGAGGACTGAGAAGTAAGGACATAGGGCAGCGTCTCAGCTGCTGGGACAAAAAGTTCTTCACTGGAGAGGAATCTGAGTTGGTCATCAGTGTCCACCACTTGTTCCTTCTTACAACAGTGCATGATTATTGCTAAGTAATCACTTTCTGAAACTGTTTGGATCCTTTTTAGAAACAATGCATATACACAGGAAGTTAAAATATTGAAAAGAAGCTTACACATTTATTGTGATAAAATGCATATACCTCATGGGCTGGTTTCTTTGGGGTTATTTACGTAATTTTTATAAAAAGTGCATCCGTTTTTAATTAGCTGCCTTTAATAGGCAGTTAAGCTAAGATATTATAAGCCGTATATTAGGCTAATGGACATTTAACAGCTGAGTTAAGTTCTTTTAATGGAAATGCTGACAAACTTTTAGCTGTAATTATAGCAACAGTGTGATTACAGGAGGAGGGACCAGTTCTTGTTGTTTGCAGCCCTAAAATTCCCTATGTCTATAAAAGAACAAAGTCCATTATTATTCAAACAGAAGTTATACTTGGCACCAGGCATTACTCATCTCTTTGCTTTATTTGAATCATGTTTTAAATTTAAAAAAATCAGTATTGTGGTTGGTCCATGATATAGATCCCTTTTATACAGTATTGTGAGATGAGAAATGGTTTGCCAGTTTCTGGCAAGTCTCGGCCATTGTGAGTTAGAAAGGTCTACATGGAAATACGCTGAATTTTTGAAGCTTGTGATTTTTGTATTCTCTGTGTCCATTCACTTGGTAAAAGGATATAAATTTAGTATGCCACAAATATTTATCAAGTGACTGGCAGAAATACATTCTTGAGGATATTTGGCTTACTATAATTAACAATAAAAATAAAATTTGTACGTGAGACTATATTTTCCATAGGAGATGAAAAACCAAACAAAACTGAAGAGAAGCATGAAGAGATTATAAAAGAGAGTAAAATGAAATAGATGGAGATGGTATGAATATTTTGGTTTGGAGTCCCAAGGAAATATTTCCTGAGTATTGTTATTTAAGTGAGATCTGAAGGACAAGAGTGGGACAAATTTATGATATGAGGAAGCAAGACCTTTTCCTCCACCCTCCTGAGTTCCTTCATTGGGGTCCTACAAATCAGGCTGACAAGGCAGAGATTAACAAGAGGAAAAAACGATTTATTAAGGTCCTACCTGCACACATGTTGGAAAAAATCAGTGGTGAGTAGCTAAAAAGATTGACTAGAATTGGAGTTTCTGTAGCATCTGAACAAAAAAGCCTACAAAGAAATCCCAAGATGAAAGAAAAAAGGGTTTTCACGTTAGTGGTGGTTTAGGCTTTTAGGGATGGTGAATGCATGGTGAAAACTAATAAAGTTTCTATAGATTCATCTTGATGCCAACTTCTTCATGTCTATAAAATTTCCCTAGCAGAGGGAGGATTAAGGCAAATTTCATTTTTCAGAAATCTCTGCATTTAGTCAGAAAAGGAAGTTCTAGAAATATTTCTTTCAGCATCTACTGATTTTCATTTGCGTCCAATTCAAAATAATCCACATACTGTACAAATGTGACATATTTTAACATGGCATATGGCATATTCTGATCCCTACAATGACGACTAAAAGGAATAGCATTCTGTGGGAGAGGGGCACTAATGCAGAGCATTTTGCATGGGGATGGCTTGGCATGTTCATACCACAGGAAGGCGGGATAGCCAATAGTAAAAGAGTGGGCGGGTTGGAGAAGTAGGGATGGCCAACTGAAATGAAGACTTCTGAGCTTTGGTAAATTGTTTAGAATCGATTGTAAGAGAATGGAAAACAGTTAGAAAATGTTAATATTCTTTTTTTAAAATCTTTATTGGTACATTAAATATACACATCATGATTGCACTCCATAATGGGGATTTGTACCAGTATAAGACACAACTTAATTCTCATTTTTTCCCATAGCCCTACCCACCCTACCACCACCCCCCATATACATAAAATTTGTTTCCTTACTTTTTTGTTACAATCTCATTATTTTCCCCCTTCACCCTATTTACATTGAGCATTTTCTATTTCACAATATATAACATACAATGCTAGGACTCATTTACATCTTTATTTTCTCATACCAGAGAAAGGATGCGATATGTACCTATCTGTGACCTATTTATTTCACTTATGAGGATATCCTCAAAGTATGTCCATTTAACTATAAATGATTCAAACTTATAATTTTTATGGCAGGGTAATACTCCATTCTGTAGAAGAACCACAGCTTTTTTATCCAGTCTCCAGTTGATGGACATTTGGGTTGTTTTCAAGATGTAGCAATCACAAACTGAGCTGCTATAAACATGGGTGCACATATGTCACTGTGATAAGAGTCTTTTAATTCTTGTGTGTATATACTTAGCAGGGCAATGGCTGGGTCAAATGGGACCGTCAATCCTAGCTTTTTGAGGATTCTCCAAACTGATCTTCATAGGGGTTGTACGAGTCTACAGTCCCACCAACAGTGGGCTGTTGGCTGATTCTGAAATGGCAGCCATTCTATGTGGAGTGAGATGAAATCTCAATGTTGTTTTTATCTGCATCTCTCGAATGACTAATGATGTTGAGCATTTCTTCATATGCTTTTTAGCTGCTCTTACTTCTTCCTCTCAAAAATATCTATTCATTTCAGATGCCCATTTTTGAATTGGGTCATTAAATTTGGGTGGGCTGATTTTTTTGAGCTCTTTATATATTCTAGATAGTAGGCCTTTATCTGAGGAACAGCTGGTAAAGATTTTTTCCCACATTGTTGGTCCACCTTGTGTCTTTCTTACCCAATCTTGACACTACAGAAAGAGAACTCTTGCTAATATGTGTTTCTGATCCTTCTTTTGTATTTTAAACAACTTAACATTTCAATGGGATAAAATCCAGCTTCTTTAACCAGGGTCAAAAAGCTTATCATGCCTGTTTTTTACTAACATTTCTTTATTCTCTCTCTCTCTCTCTCTCTCTCTCTCTCTCTCTCTCTCATTTACCCCCTTCTCATACAATGAAGAACTATTCTTTGAAATCCAATATTACATCAGGCGTTGTCACACGATGTTCCTTTTGTCAGGGATACCCTTCTATATATCTTTATATAGATAGAGTCTAAGTAGCTTTTCAGTTTCAGGCTAGGAATTATTTCCTCCATCAAGAGTTTCCAGTATAGCCTATTGATCCTGTTCTATAGGGTCACTGCCCTTCACAGTATTTCTGTCATGAAGAGTATTGTGATCACTATGTTTGTCAATACACTGCAAGCACTATAAGGACAAGTTCCCTTACAGTGATGCTGATTGCACTCTATTCCCAATACTTAACATGCGGTCTTTGTTCAGTTTTTAAATTAATAATCTCAAATAATGGCACCTTAATTATGTATTAAAGAATAATCATATAGTTTATATTAGTCTTGGAAGGTTTTATATCAAAAAGTGTATGCATATGAGGACATGATCTGTGCAAAATTAGCAAAATCAGTGAACACTGTACATACCAGCAATATGCAAATAATGACATATGAGCCATTTGTTCCCACTGCCTGCTTTTGTAAGTGAGGTTTCATTGGAACACAGCCACATCCACTCATCAATGTATTCCTTATGACTGCTTTTATGCTACAGCATTGCTGAGTAGTCCATAGCAGAGACTGAATGGGCCACAAAGTAAAAACCAGTTACTATCTGACATTCTTGCTAAAGCTCAGAAGCTATTTTATGTGCTGAATCCTTTTTTAGACACACAGTAGAGAATTGAAGGTATAAGAATTGTGATAGAAGAAATTGTATATATTATGTGTAATACTGCCTAATGTATGGGCAATAAGGTAAAAGGATGTCACTATTAGAAACCATCTAAACAATCAAAAACACCTAAAACATTTATGATTTCATATAATTCAACAGGAGGACAACTGATAGGACATTAGACATTGCATCTGATTAAAAACACTTATTCCATTTAATTTACTAGTTTCCAAGTATGGAAAACTATGTCTACTTAATATAAATCAATTTGGAAAATACTTATTCAACACCTATATCTCTGCCTCCTTTTCCTTTTCGCTTTTAAATTATTCATTATCTTTCCTTACTTTTCTTTTTTTCTCTTTCTAACCCAACATCATGTCCTTCTGGTTATTTAATATATATTTTTTTAGTTTTGTGATGATTTTTATTACTGTATCTATATTTTCAATTCCCTGGGGGAGTCATAATTTCCAACCCAAAAAAAATATCATCGACTATCCTTTATTATATGCATTTCCACTGGAATAAAAATACATTATACAGGGAAAGAAAACCAGAGTATCTCAGAGGAAAGAAGTGAGACAGTGAACAGTTTGTTCACCACTTTCATACTGGAGAAGAAAAGTCAAAGGGTATTTTGATTTCATTTATTTGAAATCTCTACACAATCTCAGGTAACTTCTTCAGAAATATAGGTTACCATTCTTTAAAAGAATATAGCCACAGGAGGTACAAGAAGAGTGACGTTCCCTCAAACCTCAGTTCCTAAAGGGTGGTCTGGGAACCCTTGGGGGTGCTTGAGACCTCTTCAGGGGGTCTGTGAGATCAAAATTATTTTCATAGTAATACTAAGATGTGATTTGCCCTTTCCTCTCTCATTCTCAATGCACTTTCAAGAGAATATATGGTATAAATATGGTAGCATACTGAACCGCAGGAAAAGATACAAAAACTTGTTATTTTCTCAAACATTAAAAGAATTTGTACAAATGTAAAATGATACTATTCTCACTATGGTATATCTTTTGTTGTGTAAGATAGTTAATTTCAATAAGAATTTTTGTATCAAGATTTTCTTTATAAATGAATCAATAACAAATCTTTCGAATATTTCTCTTAGCTTCAAGCATCAAAAGCACTCTGAGATCTTAAATAATTTGTTAAGAGTAAAATAGGGAGCCACAAGCTATATGTCTGCAATCCCAGCATTCTGGGAGGCTCAGGCAAGAGGGCTTCAAGTTTGAGCCAGACCTAGGCAAGTTAGTGGATTAATGCGACTATGTATGAAGAAAGAAACTAATAATAAAATAATATTAATAATAATAATGATAATGCCTGTAGTATTGTTTAAAAAGTATAAAAGGTTATTAAACCCAAATATTTTACAATAATTGCTACAAAAGAACTGAATACACAGAATTTAAATGCCATGCAAGGTAAGGAGATTGCTTTTTTGTTTTTATTGTGTTCTGTCTTAGTGAAAAGAAATTTGTTAGTATGTATTAATGATGACAGCTTGTCACACATATCAAGAGAACTAATACATAGAAGATTCCAGACTAGTAAATACTCAATACGAAATGAAGCTGAAATTTATGCATAACATATGAGGAATTCCATGACAAACATTTCTGTTGGAGTCTTGAGGATTTGCTAGTGACTTTACAAGGGACAGAAGAAGGTAAATAACACAGGCCAAGCATCAGGAGGACTTCCTCTTCAAGTTAGTGAACTGTTTATATATCTACTGCATCTTGGCAATATTGTAGGTGAAGTTGGACACTTTCCATATATATACATGAACGAGTAACTGTAAAATCTGGTAAGCAATGAAGTGCAGCTATGCATCAACAAATATTACCAAGTAGTTTATACCAGCTGCTGAATATTCAGAGATAAACAACATAAAATCAGTCCTTATCCATATGGAGTTTAAACTATCATGGATTATATATAGACACTAAATTAATAATCATACAAAGACTATACTAATGCAAACTATGAATATAAAAAGACAAAATTAAGATTAATATGAGACTACCTCTTTCTTTACATTTCAACTTAGGAACCTTTTTTTGTTTACGGAGTTTATTGTTTATTTTGTTTTTTGGTACCAAGGATTAAACTCAGGACCTTACACTTACAAGCCCAGCGCTGGTACCACCATGCTAAATTCCTGGTCCTAATGTAGAAAGTTCTGGAGGTATGCAGCATCTAAAGGCAAACTTGTACCTGCTTTGACTTCCCATGAAGAAACATATTTTTTTTACTTTTTTAGTTTGAGAAATCATGTTCTAACTTGAAATGTTTTTTGTTAGTAACTGCTTTGTATGTGACAAATGGAAAAGCCAAGAAATATTGTTAAAAGTGGTCAGAAAACATGGAAAATAGCTAATGATGATGATGCAAGATATTAAAAATCTAGAATTTTCTTCAAAGACTTAATTGAAAAAGGTTTTTATCTTTGGAATGGAGACATTCAATCCAAAAGACATGTCCAAGCAGCCACTTGGGAAAGAATGGGAGGAGAAGTACTAGATCTTATTCAGATCAAGAAGGATATTGTAGTTTTAATAGAAATTTTCCTGAAGAGGTAATATTGACTGAGCCCTGAAAAACAAGTACACATTGGCTGGGTGAAGCGTAAGGGAAAAAGCTTCAACACAGAAGAATCGGCTTCTCTTAAGACAGAAAGATACCTAGAGATTTGAGGAATTGCAAACAGACCAGTGTGACTAGAGAGTAGGAAAAAAAGTACTAAGGAAACTGGGATATACGGTCAGCATTAGATGAAAAAGGATTAGAGTGTTCCAGAAAGCAGAATGATGTAGGTAAAGGCATAACAGAGTGGAAGTTCATGATCTGTTATACGTTTTCATAATGAAAGGCCTGGTAGGGCATTGGCAAGGAACAGTGTTATAAAGGTAAAGTTGGGTCAAGTTCAAAGTGAATACATTCCCCCTGCAGGACCAGAGAATTACTAGAATTCTACAAGGAGAGGTATGGCACCATGATTTTTATGATCTAAGCAACATATTTATTAGTCATCAGCGATATATATTATAAAGCTACTTACTTAAATGGGTTGCATTTACATAGTACTTTCTCTCTGGACATTAAAACTAGATCCTACACAGATTTTGCTAATGTGCTATATATTCTATTGTCCACATCATTTGTCAAATTTGTTAAACACTATGAAAAAAATTGCAAGGAAACTTAGGAAGTTTTCTTAATATATTGCTAAAATTTGGATTTCATGAATCAATTAGATTATCTTATTATCTAAATACATGTTTTAAAATAGTTGAATCCAAAGGATGGTTCCAAGGATATTTTTTTTTTAACAAATAGAGATGCACATGATGAAGTCAAGGCCTTGTTACCTGGAGAATGTTCCCTGGTACCCAGATCAACAGGGCCAACAACAGATTAACACAGCGTCATGAAGAATATTCTCCTGACCACTTTACCTTCTCACTAAATGTGTCGATATAGTTGATATTGTGAGAATGAAAATATTTAAAAGGAAAGAGGGTGTAGGGGTAAATAACAAGGGGGGAAAGAATGTGATAGTAATGAAGAAAAAAAGGAAACAAAGCTTATGTAGATAGGGGGTGGGGGTTGCAGGGTTGGGGGAAAGAGGAAAAATGAGAACCAAGTCATGTCATATTCTGGTACAAACTCTTAATGTTGAATGCGATGATGATGTGTATTCGTAATGTACCAATAAAGATTTGATTTTTTTTTTTAAAAGGGTGCTGTGTTTTCATTTTCCAGAGAGAACTGGTGATTCTGAAGAAAGTACCACATCATTTCTGTGTGTCTCAAAAGGTAAGTTAAAATGAAAACATGAGTTACACAAATGGTTACTAGGGAGAAAATATTGCACATACTCATTTTTATGTGCAAAGATTGGAAACTATAGTAAAATTACCCTTAAGGAATAAGTATGTACAGCCACATTTCAACTCCGTGCATGAGGGACATATAAATATCAATTTTAAACACTTTTAAATATATTTAATTTATTAGCTTTATTGAGGGCACTTGATAAAGAAAACCCTTTATTTAACTGCTGTCAACAAGGTGGTGAGTTAGGAAGAGAGGAACATTTCTATAAACCCGTCATTACTACAGAGACAATGAGCATATCCTTCAATTCCATAGGTTTTTTGTTCTCTTTTGATTTATTGATTTCTTTGTTCATTTTTCATAATGAAAACATTTTAGATCTAATCTCTTAAGTGCAGAATATAGGCATTACGTTGTACAGGAGATCTTTAGAACTTATTTATCCTAAATAACTGATAGTTTTTAGCTATTTAATTACGATTTTGACTTCCCTCCCCCAACTTCATGACAACCACCATTCTGCTCTCTCCACTTCTGTGAGTTACTCTTTCAGATGCACTATGTAAGTGTAATCATGCAGTATTTGTCCTTCCATGATGGGCTCACTGGATGTAGCATAATACCCTGCAGGTTAACACTTAATATCACTTACAGCAGGATTTGTCTCCTTTCTACCACAATGTTTATACAGGTTGTACAGAATCTATAGATCAGTGTGCAGAGAATTGGTGTCAGTACTGGGTCTTCCAATCCAGAACGTAAGAGGCTTTTTTGTTTACTTAGATCTTTATTTTCTTTCAGCAATGACTGAGGTTTTCAGAGTACAAATTTTATATTTATTTAAATATACTTGTGACTATTTCATTTAACTCATTTTTAGGCTCTCAAGAACAGAATTGTTTTCTCAGTTTCATTTTTAATTGTCTGTCTTTGAATAGTTCTATTCCTCTGCTTTTTTCAACATTTTTCTATTTGGCTTTGTATTTTAGCACTTTAGCTGTGATTTTTCAGTTGATTTCTTCATATTTATCCTACGGAGGCTTACTGAGCTTCATTATATTTGTAAAGGGCTTGCATTATTTTTCCAGATAAAATTTTTCTGTCCCTCTATTTTTCTCTTTCCTATTTGGAACTTGAATAACACCTATGATGACACACTCACTGTTTTCCCATAGGCCTCTGAGATTTTGCTCATTTTCTTATTCTTTTTTATTCTTGTTCTTTTGACAAAGTAATTTCTACTTACCTTGAGTTTACTGATTACTTCATCTCTCATTTTACATTTGATCTTAGGCCTTATTAGTGAATTTTACATTTTACTTTTTTTATATTTTTCAGTTCTGCAAATGTAATTTGGTTCTTTCACTATGTGTATCTCTTTCTCCACATGCTTTATTTGTTCTCATCATACTCTCCTTTAACTCTTTAAATATGACTTTAGTTACATAAATGTACTTAAAATTAAAAAAAAATCCAGGTCTCTCTGAGAAGTTTAACATCTGGACCAAGGCAGGAGCAATTTCTATTGTGTTTTATACCCTAAGGGTAGGTTGCAGCTGTCTTTCTTCTTGAATGTATGATATATTTTTCTTGAAAAGCTGACATTTTAAATAATATACGGAAGTAGCTCCTGATTTAAATTCTCTTCCCTGTAGTTGTTTTATTAAAACTTTAATAACTTGCCTTGATGAAATCTGTGGATTCTCTTTCTTCACATTGTGTGGCTACTGATACATTTTCTCTGTTAAAAAGTAAAAACAAAAACAATCTATGCCTATCTTCTTAGAGGAAAGTACTGCTTAGTTGGAATGCAGTAACAGCTAGTCAGCAGCTATGCTCCAATGCTTCAAGCCAGTAAGAACTTCAGTGCTTAGCAACAGACCTACATATGGGTTAGTGAATGTACTACAGCTTCAGATACCTGTCTTCTTTTAAGTTGTGTGTGTGTGAAGTGTTTCATCCAAGAAATGGAAAAGCTGACCAACACATCTATATTGTTCCATTCTTTTGTACTGGGGGAGATTTGTTAAGCTATTTTCTTTACCAAGTCACAACTTTTATCTCCAGAGACTAAGTTTTAAGCCTCTAAACATATACTGGGCACAGGTCTTGCCAATTTATCTACATTCTCTCTAACACTTTTAGCAGTATTTTAAACTACATACTATTATTCTGATTTTCAGTGAGTAGAGTGGTGCTCAGATAATTAACTTACACATGAAAAAATGGTTAACATAAAAATACAAACACAAAAGTACCATATTACCTCCAAATGTAATAAACACAAGAGGAACATAGGTGATTATTACTCAGCATTTAGTTGGCAAGTTTGTTTAATTGGCCAAGCTCAACTCCAATTACTCTTGTTTTCCACTGTCTAGTATAAAGGTTAATTGGCAAGGAAACGCCAAATAAATCAGTAGGAGAAACAAGGTATTTTTTGTCATGGATAGATTATAATCATTAAAAAAATCATTATATAGGTTTATAAAGTAAGAACTTGTTTCTTGCATGAAATCCTAGTGAAATCCAGGAAATCACCTACCCTGCTGAATTACACTACCACAGACAAAGTCTTTCAATAAAAGAATCATTTTTTAAAAAGACCTTAATTCACGTTTCTTGAACCATAAAGGCTACTCACTGACCAGTCAGACATCATTCCAGGAATTCCCTTTCTTGTCTTCCTCATTCCTGTCATAACTGTTCACTACTCCAAAACTTTCAAATATAAACCACATTTATATTCAAACATTCTCATGTTCTCCTTATTGAACAGATACACTTTTCCTCTCTACTTTCTCGTCACTCTGTCTTCTCCAGTGTCCTTTATTTGGGCTTCAAATTCCACATAATTAAAAATTCACAGATACATGATCACTCTTAATATCCTCTGTAGAGAATGGAGGAAGCACAAACCTGGGAAGAAGCAGAGTTGAATCATTTTTTATTTCCTGAGCTGAGAGAGAGTTGTCAAGGTAGAAGGGGAACACTCATTTGTTAATCTGCCATGGCTGTCATGCTAATTAGCTGCTGGAAATATGGTCACGCAGAGCCATAATGAAAATAGCACAGACCTGGTCAAAATCACTGTTAATTATGGATTCTTCTATAACTTTGCTTAGTTTTGGTCAAATATCTTAATGTTTCAGAGGTACAGTGTGATACTTGGCAAAGTGGACATAAGACTACTGCAGTACTTTGCTCACCATCTCACACAGTTGGGAGAGATGATGGACATGGAAGACCTTTACAAATGAGTTGCTGTGAAGAATAAGTAGAGAAACACTTGTAAAATTCATAGCAGGTCCCTTTCATACAGGACTTACACAGAACTCCATGCCACTGACAGTATTTCTTGTAACTTCTAGGTTTCTGATTGGGCAGGTGAATAGTGATACTATCCACAAAAGATTTTGTGGACAGGGAGGGAACACTGAGCTTGAGGCAAACTAACCTTAAAATGGCTTCCAGAGAGAAGAGAGAAAGCTCCATTTGAAACTAAATATATAAGTCAAATCCAAACATATTCATCAGCCTTAATATTAGATTTTTAACAATAAAAGAAATGATTTTGATAGAATCTTCTTAGCTCTGAACCTATATGATCTATTTCACTCCAACATAAATGTCTACTGCAGTTTAGCCTGGTCAGTGTAAATTCTAGACAATGAGATAGAAGCAAAATTGTTATTTAGAACTCTCAAGAAGTCCCCTTAAAAAGATAGAGGTTTTTCCTGTTTGTCTCCTTCCTAAATCTACCAGCCTGAAAAGCAGTTGTGACAGCTGAGAACCCCATAGCCACAAGGATTAAGACTGCACCAAGGGGTGGCACATTCTGAAATACAAGGAATTCAGGTCTTAAATATCATGAAGCAGTGATGATAGTTTTAAATTCTTAGTGACAGATATTTTTTCCTATATATGGTGAAACCATTCTCCTGATCTAGTCCCCACACTTTGAATCCCAACCCTTGTGGTGTGTGATAGCTTAGGGTGGTAGTCTATGGTTCTATGGAGACCTCATATATC
This sequence comes from Petromus typicus, assembly GCA_004026965.1. Lineage (NCBI taxonomy): Eukaryota > Metazoa > Chordata > Mammalia > Rodentia > Petromuridae > Petromus > Petromus typicus. The sequence goes on along the minus strand of PVIR01006160.1, from coordinate 39,887 downwards.
ACCATCTGTGCTCAATGGCAACACTGGCTTCCTGGCACCTACCTCTTCCCTGGAGCAGTGACTAGTGCTTAAGCACCAGGAGCTATTTTGTTAAGTTAGTGAGTAAATGGTATGAAAAAGGGATGAGATATATTTACATAACTGAAGACTGATACTCTTTTTACAATGAAAAAAATGACTTGATCTCTTCACCCCATGTCTCCCCTCCTCCTGATATTCAGAATGACAGATCGAAATCCCTGTTGTTAACCAGCATGCTTTGATGTTTCACACACTCCTGTAACTTATTATATCTCTAACTGAACTCTTTGTCTGATTTCTTTTCCTCTACCTGCTTTCCCACTTTTCCTTTCTTATCTCAGGTTCCTTCATTCCACTGAGAAAAGTGTCATCCTAGAAGTCACCCCTCATACCCCTAACTGCCTCATCTAATCAACTGCCATATTATTCTACTACTATACATAAAAGTCTTGATTAGGTTACATCTCTGCAAGCTCTATGATGCTCTCTCATGGCCCCTAATCTGAAATACCACCAAACTACTTTACTTGAGACACCTAGGTACCAGTCTCAATGGCTCTAAGGTCAACCACTACAGTGATCTGGGGGGGGGGGTCCAATTGTAAACCATGTAAAAGCTTTCCTAACCCAGAAAAATCATTCCTTGTGATTTAAAATCTTTCCGGAACAACCTGTATCGATTGCTTCATTTATTATATCATACTTTATCCTTTTGATGTGCAAAAAAGTCTTTTATCAAACCTGATTAAGGTAAGTGTATAAATAGTTTACTTCTAAAAATATTGAATTGGAAGGATTATATAAAGGCATTTATACATATTGAAACACTTTTCATAGAACACAAAATTGGTCATTTACCAAAGCTTCTGTATAACAGGAGCAGGAGGTTATAGGCTGGGTAGGGGAATGGGAAAAAATGAGAATTAAGTCCTGTCATGTACTGGTACAAATTCTCAATGTTATGTACAATCAGGATGTGTATATATATGTAATGTATCAATAAAGGTTAGAATTTTTTTAAAGGTCATTCCTTGTCTCATTTGCTTAAGGATCAAGACTTTTCGAGGAGTAAGAGTTCCCAGTGTGTCTTCTCTTACACAAAACTTTTACGTTCCTTCACTTCACAATGTTTACTTTGGTTTCTTTAAAGTGGAGTCAGATTTAGAGACAGTAGAAATGACCTGAATGCAGATTTCTTTCCAAATTTCCAGTTTCTACCCTTGTTGTGATCTTCAACATTACCCACCTACAACTAATTCACTAGAATTTTTGTAAATCTCTTTTATCAAATCTTCCAAAGTATATGGCTTCAATGTTAAAGAAACCAGAATTCTCCTTCTCTATACATTAATATGCTATTGGTCTCTATAAATTTAATTATATAATAACATTAGAAAACAGAACAGTATAAACAGTTTGGGAACCACACATTATTGACACTTTTGTTGTTGTTTATTTGCATCAGGCATTGAACTCAGGGCCTTGAGCTTGCCAGGCAGGTGCAGAGCCACTGAGCAGCATCCTCAGCCCATTACTAACTCTTGACAAAAATATTTTCAGATAGTAGAAAGGCAATGCATATGGCATTAGAATGGTTAGGTGAAAACCTCTCATAAACATCTGTAGCTACCTGACATTAAGTTTGGAATAGAAATTGGCAGTTATTTACATGAAGAATGAAGAACTTATGATAATTAAATGAGTAAATTAAATAGAAGTTGTTTAATGAGTTTTATACTGAACTATGTACAGTATTTCATTAGCTAACTTGCTTATTTTGATGATATTGCCCAAGTGATATTTTTTCTCTCTAGCATGCTCATTCATGCTTCCCTTGACTTTTCCCATCCCTCTAGCTCATTCCCAGAGGTCACACTTCCTAACCACTCCCTCTAACTCCTTCTACTCCAGCCATGAAAGAGTTGATGGAAGGCCAAGCAGAAAGTGCATTTGCTTGTGTATCTATAGCAAATGATACTGTCGGTACCAGCCAATGCAGCAGCATGTTTGACTCCAGTTGGTCGGCTTTGCTAGAACTTGCCAAGTTTCAAAGAATAAAATATGACATAAAAGGATGAACTGTGCAGCTAATTTTTCAAAGTCTTTGATGAAGAATTATGAATGTCCTTGAAAGCTTTTTGGGAGTCACCAGAGAACAGATGGGCAGAGATCAGCTTTTTCATAGACACCTGTGGATAATCATGTCTGTATAATTCTCTCTGATCGACCTAAAAATAGTTTTTTGACTATATGGTTTGCATCTAAAACATCTTGTGGCTATAGCTTGGATAAGGATAATATATCTGATCTCAGGAAAAATTTCTACTCGATACCCCTACAATTTATTAGTTGGAATAAAGTGAAATTTAGGTAAGCAAATGTACAAAATGTTTGAATCACAGAGCTTCTTTTTGCTGCAAGCAGCAATGAAAATTGAAGTTATTTATATATAAATATATTAAAAATTGAAGAACACCTAAAATATTCATTATTAACCAAATTCCTTTCAATTTTTTGAAGATTAGAAAGGAATAAATCCAAATTGTAGAGCTGAAACTGTATTCATGGAAATGTGATAAGATTATAGCAATATAAAAAATCGGTTCTGGCTCTATAGATTTATTTTTAACCATTAACAATGTGAAATGTAATGATTTACATGTTTGGTTTAATATGAATTTGAATAAAATGCTTACTATTTGAACTAAGAAAACATTTATTGGCCTTTTACCATGCACAAGGCTTTCTGCTAGTACTGTGGGTTATGGGGATGAGAAGATAATATTCTGTCTTTGTGAAACTTTCAGTTTCTTGAAAATGTGTACATCAAAATGATATGTGGTATATTAGTAAAATGTTATAAAAAGGATCAAAGAAAACTCAGGAGAACTAACTAATTTAACTTGACTACAGAACCACCACATTCATAGTGCACTTATTAGATCTTGAAAGATGGCTAAAATTTGTAATAAACAGGAAAATAAGGGGAGTGGTGATCCAACTAGAGTAATTTTTGTCCCTAAAAGACAAAGAAAATAAATAGAAATTCAGCATTTTCTAAGCTTGAGGCATAAGCTGAAGCAGTAGAACTGAGAGACAGCATGGTTGGAAAGATGGTCAGAATGGATTCTATGAACAGCAAACAGAATGGTTGGAGGACAGAAACTGAAGCAACCAGGATAAATAAGGCCAAATTGAATCTAGACTAAGGACTCTGGAATAAGACTGTTCAGGTCTACATTCTGATTCTAATATTTGCTAGCTGGGTGAACTTTACGAAGGATATTGATCAACGGGTGCCTCCACATTGTGCAGTACAATTGAAAGCAGAAGAGCATTATGTCATGTCATAAGGACTACATGAGCTATCATACAAAGTACCTAGCCATGTGAAGGGTTATGAGCACCACCACCATCATCACTACCACAACCATCATCACTCCTGTCATCACCCAAGCATCTGTACAAGATAATATAAAGTCAAATGTCTATGAGAAAATAATATAAAAGAGCAAAGTGAGACTGTTTTGGCAAACTGAAGACAAAGTTTGCTTATCCAAAACCATGTTCCTAAAATTTTAATGTACACATAAATCACCTAGAAACCTTGCTAAAATGCTGACTGTGATTTATTGGATTCCGCATTCCTTAGCAAATCCCAGGTGATCTCTCTGCTCCGGACCAGAGACCACACTTAGAGTAGCAGGAGACTGAAACATCTGTTACTCAGTTGCAGCTGATAGAGCCAAGAGAGGATACAGGAACAAGCACTTAGAAGCAAGATCTAAATTTTCAAAAGACAGAAAATCATATTTTAAATATATGAATGCCTTCAATTTTTAAGTATGGCCAATTATTTTTGTAAAGTGTTTCTTCAAATATGTCCAAGATGGTTTTAGCTTGTGGGCCGTCAAGTCTCAAACTGTGGGCTGGAAGAAGAAAGAATCAAGGTCAAAGCTGGTGATGGCCACCAAACTGGGGAAGTTCAAGTAGAGAGCAAGTGGTCTGGGACTGGACTCAAGAGATCCTTGAGTCCAAGAGGTAAATGTCTGAGCAGACTTTCAGCATCGGTTTCTGTAGACAGGCTGCATACACTTAAGGATGGCATGCAGTGTGAGGGATTCTCAATCATACTGAAATTTTGGCTTTTAAGTTTTAGGCAATGAGACAGCTGAGAGGCTTTTTGCTTGAAACTGAAAGCAATTTGCTTAGAGGAGTCTGAATTAGCAAGGAGCCAAATTTAAAGAACACTTAAGAGAGAATCAATTGTCCTACAAGGAGTATAGAGGTATACCAACTACAAATGGAGAGTTTTCAAAAAGAAGCCCTACTAGGCCTACTTTAATGAATTAGATAAGACTCATTTCTAATTAACAGCGGTCATTTGCATGCAAACAATGAGCTGAGGTCTTTAAACAACAATTTCTCCCCTTGAGTACATTAAAGAGCGCCTCTCATTATCTTATTTATAGTGTTAATTTGCTTGGCAAAGAAGCATATATCATACACAGGTAAACTTTGTTTAAATAATTCAGAAGTAAACTGGTTTACATAATAACTTATTGAGCAAATACTTAATCTTACACAGTAAGGCCTTTTAAACATGCCTAGCTTTACTTTGAACTTCTATGTATGCTGAAAGATTTGACAAGAATCCTTGCAAAAGTAAGATGGAAACATTTTTTCTGGGAGAGCTTTCTAAAAAGCTGCCAACATTCCTTTAAAAAGGGGCTCTGAGAGTAAGTTGGTTTCTCCCTAAACAAAACCCAAGGACTAGGAAAAGATGGATAATTCCAAAAGAAGGACAAGGAAAGTCCAAGGTGAAGCTGGGAAAACTGAGCAGTAAGTTTGAAGGAGCTCCCACTAGCCAGGGGTAACAACTGGAATTCACTGGGACACTGAATAAATAAGAGTCTGTTTTCCACTGTGACATCAATACATATAGAGAGCAAACATAAAGCTTTTTTTGGGGGGGTAAAACAGAAGAAAGTCTGCTGGTAAATGTAGGATAATGTCGGAATCAGGAAAATCAGCCTTGCAAGCCTTAAAGTAATAGTAATTTAAGGAAAGCCTCAAAATGAATACTTAATGCCATTAGAAGACTTATCAATTTCAAATAAAAATATAATTTGACAATGCAAGATCTGATACATAACATTTAACTGAGCAATTAAATTTAACCATACCTTAGCTGAAAGGGACTACATGGAAGATATAATATGATGCACATGGCATTGCATAGAAAGTATTCTTACCCAGAATCTTTGACTTGTGCCTTTTTAAGTCTTGCCTGGACCAAACTTACCAGGAAATCAAAGAAGAGAGAACAAGTTAAATGACGTCAGGAGGTGAAATAATGAATCAGACAAATCCATTTCAAAAGATGGGCTATTATTTGAAGATACTGACATGGAATTTTTCAAATGTCAGTATCATTATAAAGAAAGTAGTAAAATGGCTGCATTAGACTAAAAAGAATAAGTAAAAGAGAAAAATACAATGCATGAACCAATACGGGATATGGGATATTGGTAGTACCTCTCCCTTAAATCAAGAAGATTTTGACACACTGGAAAAATATGGATATGGACTAGATATTCAATAATAAAATGGTATTATTTTCAATTTACTTGGGTATGATAACCAGATATTTATTATATGTGGCATGCTTATATTCCAATGTGCTGAAAAATTTAAGAGGAAATTACAACAGTGTTTACAGATTACTTCCAAATATAAAAACAGAAAAATGTGTTTGTGTGTATGCTTATTATATTTAGGCAGGTAGAACACAAAAGTGAGTGGAGAGAGAGACAGAAAATGTATACATTGTGAAATGCTAACAAGCCTTGACCAAGAAGGTAAAAGAAATTGAGATGGATATACGAGTATCCATTTTGCTATTTTTTCAACTTGTCTAAATGCTTGAAAATTTTCTGCCTAATAAGTTGGGTAAACAATAAATTCAAGAAATATTTTTACTATAGTAACATTTAGAGTGCAAACATTGTCTTTAACATATACTAATTTTTGGATGTACTAGGGACAGAACTCAGGGCTTTGGGTACAACACTAGACAAATGCTCTATCACTCAGCTATGCCTCCAGCATGCCTGCCTGTCCACGCACCCACCTGTCTGTCTGTCTGTTCGTCTATCCATCAGGCTATGTTGCTCAGGCTAGCTTCTAATCCTCCTGCTATAGCCTCTCCAGTTGCAGCAATTAATGATGCACACCCCTGAGCCCTACTTCTCAATACATGTTACAAGAAACGCCTTATTTGTGAAATAGGGGAATCAATATTTCATTTGCTTAAAATAAAGAAGAAATATAATTTCCTGAGATAATTTTCAATCAGTAAAGTTTATGACCCAGAGATCATTCATTTTGGGGATTCCAGTTCCCATCACCTCACTTCCTTTTCCCTTTCCATCTTGTATCGATTGACTTTTTCTCAACTAAAATATTCTTTATGCTGTCAGCCAACTATTACCTGAACACATGGATCCCTATAGACATTTGCCTGACACTTCCTCTCCTGGAATTCCAGGAGAAAAAGAGTTTATAGACATGTAACTGTACCTTGAAATGACTAAAATCATAATACATTAGGTAAGAACTTGGGTAAATAAACACAGCTGTCTAGAAATAGTTAAGAACACTCTTAATATCATGAACCGATGTGATAATTTGGTAAAGCCCACTACTCCTCAGAATGCTTCTAAATTCACAATTAACAATATATAAGAAAGAAAAGCAATCATACTAAAATACTAAAGCAGTTACAAAAACAAAGCTGTGACCCAGTAGTACATGTACTTGTTTATTAACACATTAAGTAAAAAGATCTTGCGAGCATATCTAACATCTACAGAAGGTTTGAATTACTTAAATACAAGTAGTAATTTCTAGTATTCTACAGCACAGCACGGTGATTGTAGTTTACCAGATACTATTATATACTGTGTGAAGAACTAGAAAAAAGAAACTCAAGAGTGCCAAAAACAAAACACTGAGAAACAGATGAAAACGTTAACTGATTTGATTAGCACATATGTTACACATCTAATGAAACATCAGTGTATTTTAAAAATACATTTCATGATGTGTTCAGCAAGAATTTAAAAACAGTTTAAGATGGCAACGTTAATTGCCCTACTTTGATCATTATACGGTGTATAGATTTCATATAACCGCATTATACTCCATATATTTGTACAACTAAACTAAAAATAAGTAAAAATAATATAAGTTATAATCTTATTTTGAGGTATCTGTAAGAACTCTGAGATATAAATATATCTGGTTTCACGGACTTCATTCATATGACTGTATCTTTGCTTTACATGCAAAATGGAATAAAATGCTCAATTTCAGTTGGAGGTTAGTAAGCATAAAATGGTAAATTTTTCTTTATTTGAGATCAAGGCCCCCTTAAAATGTACTCATGGGCTCAGACTAAAAATTCTTTGCATAACAGGTCTGTTTGTTTTTTTTTTTTTCTTAAAACTTGTATCTCCCCTTTATGGCTGATATTCATTTGCATTTTGTTTACATAGATCAATTTGGTGAATAAGATATCATTAAAATCATTAGTATCATGCTTAAACCTCTAGGTGTTCTCCAATTCCTGAGGTACACAAATGAAGCAATGGTCAATTTTCTATCTCAATTTGCACAGCTAGTTGAATATTTTGTAGTTCATTTGTTCCTAACATAGACTATTGTTAATAATGACCACTGCCATCTGAATACGTCTGAGAATTTTTGTATTATTGTACTGAGGCACAAATACATTACTTTTTCAAAAAGGAAAGTTAAAATTATGTAGGTATATGGTTCCAGATAATTTTCATAGACTTTTTTGCTTAAATTATATACTTTCTGTCATGAGTGCCTATGAACTAAGAACTGTTGAATGTTTTTAAGAGCTACATTTAAAGACCATTGCAAAGGTAGAACACTATGGTTCTGTGTCTTATTTTTCACCTGCATGATAAATAACTTCTACTCCCTTCTAACATCTACTGGCAAATGATGAAAAATTGTTTTGTGATCACAGTCCTCTTACAATCTTAGGTTAACATAGTCTTTATGAAATATTATATTATTTATTTGGACTTCATGTGCTCCTGGAAACTTGGAGAGAGCTCTGAGTATATTGGGAGAACTGGTACCACTTATACTTTATTATAGCTTTCAATTTCACAAAATGTAAAAGATCTCAAAATTCTACAAACTATGCCACAAACCAGATTTCAGTGGAAATTTCAATACGCTAGCACTTATTTTTAAAATGTAGCATGAAGTAGACAATTTTAAAAGCTGAGTTTAAAAAATCAAACATCCCCCAGGAAGCTGATCTTGACCTTTTAAAACACAAAAGTGCAATATTTAATGTAGGTCAAAATATTAAATGAAAGAATGTTTTCTATCCAATTATAGCCAAATCCCCAGTTGTAATTAACCTATAATTTGGATAATATTTCATAACAGAGTCAGCATAATACTTTCTTATAAAATTACAAGGATCTAAAATTTTAGAGCTTACTTTGTGAAACAGACATATTGTCCCATATCTATTTGCAGATTATAATTTACACTTAGAAATCAAGGACATATAATAAGATTTTTACAAGTTTAAGTAAATAACAATAAGTGATGTTCTAAAGTAGGAAGACAATATTTAAATGGGAAGGAGAGTGAGGGAGGGGGAGGGGAAAAGGAAAGAAGAGAAAAGGGAAAAATGAGAAAAGAAGGAAAAATGGAAAAGCCTTTGTAAATAAGAAGGGTAAGAGAGGTTGAAGGGAAGGAAGGGAATAGGAAAAAGAGAAGAATCAAGATATGTCATGTACAAGTTCAAACTCTCTATGATGAACGTGATCATTATGTATACCTAAAATGTACAAATAAGTCTAATTTAAAAAAAGAATTATAAGAAGGAATAATAATATACTTCATTCAAATGCTACCTAGTAAAATACTTTACAATGAGATGTGATGCTGTATATAGTTTAAAGAAAAATAATCTTTCAATCAGTTTCATGTTCTTTATATACTCAGGATTTATTTTTACGTCATTTTATTCGAATTTGTATTAATCTTCTCATTTTCTATTATTTAATTTTAAACCAGATCAAATTTGCTTTAGAAATGAAATACAAGTTGAACCTTGTTTATAGTATTAGCATTTTAGTTATAAATAATAGGATATATTTCCTGGGACCTCATTCTTTTAAAAAGCTTCTGTACAGCAAAAGAAACCACCAACAGTGCAAACAGGCAACCAACAATGTGGGAAAAAATCTTTACCAGCTGTTCCTCAGGTAAAGGCCTACTATCTAGAATATATAAAGAGCTCAAAAAAATCAGCCCACCCAAATTTAATGACCCCATTCAAAAATGGGCATCTGAAATGAACAGATATTTTTCAGAGGAAGAAGTAAGAGCAGCTAAGAAGCATATGAAGAAATGCTCAACATCATTAGTCATTCGAGAGTTGCACATGAAAACAACATTGAGATTTCATCTCACTCCACATAGAATGGCTGTCATTTCAGAATCAGCCAACGGCAAATGTTGGCGAGGCTGTGGAGAAGAAGGAACCCTTCTCCACTGTTGGTGGGACTGTAGACTCGTACAACCCCTATGGAGATCAGTTTGGAGAATCCTCAAAAAGCTAGGATTGGAGGTCCCATTTGACCCGGCCATTGCCCTGCTAGGTATATACACACAAGAATTAAAAGACTCATATCACAGTGACATATGTACACCCATGTTTATAGCAGCCCAATTTGTGATTGCTACATCTTGGAAACAACCCAAATGTCCATCAACTGGAGACTGGATAAGGAAGCTGTGGTTTTTCTACAGAATGGAGTATTACTCTGCCATTAAAAATGATAAGTTTGAATCATTTCTACTCAAATGGACATACCTTGAGGATATCCTCATAAGTGAAATAAATAGGGCACAGATAGGTACATATCACATCTTTTCTCTGGTATGAGAAAATAAAGATGTAAATGAGTCCTAGCATTGTATGTTACATATTGTGAAATAGAAAATGCTCAATGTAAATAGGGTGAAGGGGGAAAATAATGAGATTGTAACAAAAAAGTAAGGAAACAAATTTTATATATATGGGGGGTGGGGGTAGGGTGGGTAGGGCTATGGGAAAAATTGAGAATTAAGTTGTGTCTTATACTGGTACAAATCCCCATTATGGAGTGCAATCATGATGTGTATATTTAATGTACCAATAAAGATAAAAAATAATAGGATATATTTCTAATGAATAGAAGGATTTTGATGTAAAACAAAGTACATGGCTATTTAAGGAAGCCATTTAGCTACAAAGTTTGGGTCTCTATTTTATCTCAATATATTCAATATCTTCTAAATGAAAGTATAACACAAATGTATTTGAAGGATGCTGGTAGTCTTTAATTTTAGCAAGATTTTTTTGTGTATGTATAAACATATCTGTTTTATAGAAAAATATGAATCGCATTTACTTTCTGAATTAAGCCATATGAGAAAATAAGGGAAATGGAAGTGCACCAAGACAACGGACATAATTCTAAAGCTTTCTTTCTATTACATCCTAATCAAAGATGTTTCTCCGAGGTATTATTCTGTCTTGAACATTAAAATCCATCTATTATATAGATGATAGGATGGGAGGCTTTGGCAACAGAACTGAGTTTTCATTGTTCAAAACAATAGTCTCACTTGATAAATAAAGACCAGGTCCTCCCTCATGAAACAAGAAACAGTAGCATCAACTGGAAGCATAACACACACCCCATTTATAAAACAGCTATGCTTTTCATCTGCAGCAGCTTGCGTTTGGTGTTCAGTGCTTTCAATACAGTCTGAGGAAAGTTAAATGATGATTGAAATCAACAATAACCTTTAATTTTCTTCTCCATAGATTTCACTGTTTTTCATCCAACTACCACTTTAAGAAAGTACTAACAAAGGTGAAAGGGGACAATGTTGATATTGTAACAAAAAAGTAAGGAAACAAATTTTATATATATGGGGGGTGGTAGGGTGGGTGGGGCTATGGGAAAAAATGAGAATTAAGTTGTGTCTTATACTGGTACAAATCCCCATTATGGAGTGCAATCATGATGTGTATATTTAATGTACCAATAAAGATAATTTAAAAAAAAAAAGAAAGTACTAACAAATGTAGAACTAGAAGCAAATGCTACTACCACGTAGTTTAGCATAAAAATCATACTAATAGCTATTCAAAAGCTAACTAAAGATCTTTCTTCCCTATGAAATAATCATTTGTAAGCTTTTTCCCCATCTTTTAGAAAATAATTGAGGTATAACTTGTTAAAGTTGGTATACACTGAAGACATTCCCAATCAGTAACACATGTATGATTTTTAAAACAAGCTCTAAAGTTGAAACTATCTGAAAAGCACTAAGTGGCAATAAGTACATGTTTTAGTGTCAGAGGAAAAGAAATTTAGTATTTCTTTAGGGATCTTTATGAACTTGATGGTATTCTTTCTAACATTTCTTAATGTTTTTGCCACTTACCCAGCTTATAATTGCCTCTTATGAAATATTTTTTGAAAGGCAGTTTAAATAGCTCTGCTAAAACTTCCGCACTTCTATGAGACATGTCACCTCACCTCTTCTTCCTTTCTGCCAGCTGTCGGCAGACCTCCTGCCACCGCAGATTCAGGCTTCCTAGTTTCTCCTGTAGAATACTGGCATCTGATTTTGATGATTGTTGAATTATTTCTTCCCCAGTTGCATTCAGTGTCCTGACAACAGTGTGTCGCTGCCCAATGCCATCCTGGAGTTCCTGGAAAATGCCAAAAGCACGAAACAAAAATGAAGACCCTTGTTCTTTTATCTGTGAAGAAATTAAACAATGTACTACCACATTTACTTGTACTGAGAAAGAAAGACATATAAACACTCCATGTGAAAGCCGCTCTATGTAACTGACAGGATACAAGGCAGAAAGACACCTGTGAAACGTCAGCAAAAAAAGTGTCCTCTCATTTCAACTCCAATTTTAATTGTTTAAGCTTATCAGCTAGAGGATGTTACGATGATCTACAAATCAATTAGTTGGAAACCTTCTCAAAAGTAAATTCAATCTCTTGTCCCCACAGGATGTTCCATGTTTAATAGTCTATAAAGTATTGTAAAATTTAGACATGAGCGAAGTACTGTATTTGGGTTTCTCCATGACGGCTGACATGAGAGGTAAAAAAGAACACACAGTTTAGAAATAGTATTTAAAAAAAAAACCCTACTCTTGACGATATTAAATAGAATTAAATACTGTATAAAAGGAAATTTATTTCAAATTCTGTTTGCATCAATGTATTTTGCATTATAAAGCCACATAAAACTGAGAATTAAGTGCTTTCAGGAGTGGCCCAGCAAGAAATCTCTAAGGCACAGTAATAAATTTTAAACTAATCTATAGCTACCAGAAGAATTTTATGAGCCACTGGTATTGTTAAGCTTAACTACCTTCTATGTTTTATCCTGAATGAAATTTTAAGAATAAAGTACTAGAAAAATTATTTCATTAAAAAGAGACCATTTCAATTAACTGTAGGTAAAAATAAAAATGCTTTATAATTTTTAAATGTGCCAATCTCTATTTACCTTTAAAAAGATAATGCAGTATTTTAAGGCAATTAAAATAACATACTACTGAATCTAAAATTTAGAAACCAAAAAAAAATAAATAAATAAAGAGAACTTGAGGCATTTTTGTATTTTAATCTAAATGAATCCCAAATCCTAGTGATACTAACAAAATAATAATATATGAAACAGTCTTTCCAATGCACATGGCTTAACTGTCAAATATTCTTATATCTCCTACTCTTTGACCCAATGTTAATAGGAAACTCCAGATTATGCTCACCAAAAAATCAATGAATTCATGATTTTTGAGACTGACTTAAATCTCTCTCACACTCTCATTACACAGAAATTTATTGGAATTTTTTACTATATCATGACTTCTTTTAAAAAACAGAATTGTCATTGGCATATTTTTATTAGTTAAAAAGTGCCATAAGTGGGTTTTGTAAGAGGGGTGGCTTGACATGAACAAGGCCCTGGGATGTGGTCTGGGCCTTCCCAAACAAAAGCCACATAAATAAAAAAAATAACAAGATTATTTCAGGAATACAGTGCCTCACAATAGCTTTATATTATTAATAGATTAATAGTTATTGAATGATTCACAAGCTGTCCTACCCATATTTCCTTGAATGCCCATGAGCTGTGCTCTAGTAAACATCAATTTATTTTCTTACAACTTGTTGAGCTCACTCTCTTTCTTACATGTCACTCTGTACCACCCGCTAAGATCGATGTTACATGTGACAGCCACTGCTTAGTAACAAGGTTAGCAGCCATAACACATTGTGTCTGTAGTGCCATTAAATCATAAATTCTTTGAGGTCATGTCACAGTTGTGACCTATTCCATAGTACAATACTACATGTGGTCCACAGGAAGTTTCAATAAATAACTGTTCACTGAATGCATGAATCTTTGAGTAAAAGAGCTAGAAAACAAGAAAAGAAAGAATAAAGGGGAAAAAAAGAGGTGAAGAGAGAGTGAGAAAGGGAGACTGAGAAGGGGGAAGGAAAAGAAGGATGGGAGGGAGGTAGGTAAATTTTTATCATCATTATGGTATCAGCAGTATTAACATTTACCATTGGGCCTCCTAGAGATTCAAAACACAAACACAATTTTCTAACTTTCTAGCAATAGATAATCTGATTGAAATTAGACAGATGTGAAAGATGATTGGTGATATTACATATAACAAGAAAGAGATGGCAAGGCATGCAGTGGACAGAAGATTTGAAGAGGGATGATTTTAAGTAGCAGGACAAACATGAAGAGTCCTCTAGGGGAGTTAAGCATTTTAAAGAGTATGCAGGACTTAGGCACCCAGAGGTTGAGGATGCTGCAGGGTGGCAGAAGTCAAGCTCTGTGGTGTTCAATCTCTATGATCTGCTCAGGGATATCCAGATGGCTTCTGTGTCACAAGATTATAGCATGAGTTTAGGAAATGGTACAGATACAGGTTTGTATTGTGGCCTGGATGGGGGTTTATTCTTTATTAAGGAACTGGAAATTCACTGGAAGTCATTAGAAAACAATTGAGGTTTATTTATTTATTTATTTTAAATATGGTAGTGACAAATCTAGAGTAGCGCTTTTCACTAAAGTCTGAGACAGAGCACAGGCTAATGCTGCAGCAGGGAAACAGACAAAATAGGCTAGGCTAGGAGGCTACGAGATATAATGACTAAAACTAGATTTTTTTTTTGACAATAGACCAGAAAAGAAAAGTTAGAGATAATATGAACTGTTAAGAAACAATCCACAAATCTTGGAGAAAAGTATGAGTAACTTCTGAAATGGAAAAAAAATCTTTGCCTAAAACAGAGATGCGGGAAGGAGTGATCAGAGCCAGTAGTGGACGATACTTGCAATGGTTAACTTACAGTTTTCAAAATGCCTGGAAAATACAATAGAAGGATGCACTACAAACTTCAGTGCATACAAGAATGTCCTAGAGATTGTGTCAGACTGACTGGATAGGCCAGAAGAGGAGCTTCAGTTCTGCATTCCCAGCAAGCTTCAAGGGGACCGTGATGCTCTTGGTCCAGGGAAAACACTGTCATAAGGTGACAGAGCACGTGCCCCTGACATGTTTCCTAAGCAACCAAGGGATTCTTATTGCTGGTCACAGTGCTGTCAACTAAATCTGCTTCAGAGTTTGAATCTCGGCCTCTTTGCTTTGTGTTTTTGATCTTAGGCCTTTTACTTCATGGCTGCTCTGGTGTCTTTTACAGTAAAACTGTAGAAGCAAAGGGGTATTATGAGTTTTGCTTCACAGATAAGAGAGAATTGAATAGCTAAGAGTGAACCAATAACTTAACATTTCTAGATTTAAATCTCATTTATATACACTATTGAATCAGGGTCTCTAGATTTTAAGAAATTATATCAAAGAAGACTTCATTGAACAGTTTATTGCATTTGTATCAGAAGTTTGTATAAGAAAGAAAAATATTTAGATTATGTGTTCCACTGGGGCAAAATATTCCATGATAAAGTCTAAAAAAACAAAATAATGGATCAAAATATGAAATAAAAATTTGCATGAGAAGTGTTATAGTTAGTTTCTGGGCAAGAAGAAAGATAACATTTGATCTATAAAATTAAATGTAAAATCTTAATCAACTTCACTTACACAGCAAAGAACAAATTAATTTTATTTCTATAGCTTCTAAATATTTTAAGTAGTAAATTATTCATTACCAATTAAATTTCTAAGCTTTGATGTCATATTGATATACTGTTGTCATAAGCACTCTTATCTATTTCTCTGGCAATTAACATCTAGTGTTAGTTTTGGACAGAAAGAAAATCATAATTAAATCTATTGGATTATTCATCATCACGAGAAAGCTTATTGTGTTTTGATTCTAATATTAAAGCATTCATTCTTAATAAGAAATGCATATCAGACTTCCCCAGGGAGCATTTTCAAAATATAAAATCTCAGAACCACCCTAAGCCTACTGAAGCAAAACCCCAAGGGGACGTGGGGAGGGAAGGAAGGTACACAATACAGATACACCAGGAAAGGCAGGGTAGGCTGGATATGCACAGGGGGGACAGGAGAACAGAAGGGGGATGAGTTTGAATGGTTAAATTATTATTCAGTGGTTTGGGGGGTTTTAAATCAAGAAGTGCTCTTCAGTGACAGAAAATAACATTGCAGCAGCTAAGTCTTTCAAGCCTATCCACGTTGGGGGGAGGGAAGAGGAAACAGAGGCAAGGAAGAAAGTGTTACCTTTTTTTTTAGAGAGGGAAGAACATGGAAAGAGAAATTACTATCTTTCTATGAAAACAATGCATACATTTTTAAAAGGACATTTGTGAAGCTTTCCTAAAATGCATGAAAACACAATATATGGAAGATAAAATGTGACAGATAAGAGAAGGAATGAGCTAAGAAGCAGTTGTGAGAAATTGTACAGTGACAAATTGGGTGAGCCATGGAGAAGATAAAGAATAGCTAGAACACTCAGAAATTAGGGAGAAAATGGGACAATAGAAAGGGAAAAACAATGATCGAGGGGAAAGAGATAAAGACTGAAAGAAACAGAAGAAAAAAAAAAAAACCTTGAAGGACTCAGCAAATGTGTCAAGATTCAATGTATTCTTGTGATTTTGCCAATAAATTATTTTAAGACAGGTTACCCATTAACTCATGTTGCTGATGGATCAACTGAAAATACAGAGTAAAATGAACCTCGCAGAGAATTGTGAAACTGGTGAAATTTTATGGTGTGGCTTCATAAAACTACTGCATGGTATCTTCTTATTCTGTTCCTATTAAAATCATTTCCCTTTTTTTGTTTACTTCTCTTTTTTGTTTTCTTTTGCTTTTCTACTATCTACAGAATGAAAGAGTTTAAAAAATAGTTTCTGGTACTATTCTCAAAGATAAAACAAACAAGCTTATTTCTCATGTGAATCCTTCAATTTTATAGTCTACTCTGTCTTCACATATTGTAATATATTTTAGAGAGTATATTTCAACTTTTATCAAATGATGAATTTCTATAAAGAAACAACACAGAGGGGCAAATTCCCAAGGCATCAAGAGGAGCAGCAACACGACACACTCGGCTTAGAGCATCTGAGAGTGTGGTGATGCATCTGACGGTGACAGGGAGAAAGGCTGAAACCAGGGGACACCAGGGAACCCTATGAGTTAGAAAGAGGAAGAGAGAAGCAAGAATTAAAAACAAAAGTATATGGAAAACAGGAAGCATGATGAGAAAATAAAAAGTGACCTAATCATATGGCAATTGTTTGTAGATACAAAATAACTTATTATAATTGTTATTAATTTCAGCTCTACACATTTATGGGGCATATATGATAACTCCATACATATGTACAGTGTGTACTTATATAGAAACTGTGCATGTATTTTCGAGAAAACAGCAAGTTTTGATCAAAGAATGGGAGTTGAAGGTGAGGACAAAGGCCAGGAGAGTTCAGAAAGAGGACGGTAAGAACCAGGTCCAACTATTCAGTCTAAACTCAAGTGCAAACACCTGAGCAACCAGGGATCGCCTCTGTCCTCCGCCTCTGTAGCTAGTTTGCCTGCTATTCCCCACATGGGAATTTAGCTTCAACTCCCAGGACAAAGAAATGTCTTTTTGATTCTCTGACTGTCCTGCAATATTCTGTGGGATAAACTCATTACTTAAAGTAATAGTCATTTAAAAAGTTTCCTTTTGGCAGGCATGGTGGCTCACATTTGAAATCCCAACACTCACCAGGCAGAGGCACGAGGATTTCTGCAGTTTTTTAAAAAAATTTTTTAATCTTTATTGGTCCATTACATATACACATCATGATTGCACTCCATAATGGGGATTTGTACCAGTATAAGACACAACCTAATTCTCATTTTTTCCCATAACCCTACCCACCGTACCACTCCCCCATATACATAAAATTTGTTTCCTTACTTAGGATTTCTGCAGTTTTGAGGTTAGCCTGGGCTACACGGTGAGTTCTGGGTCATCCTGAATTACAAAGTGAAACTTTGTCTCAAAAATCTCAAAACTAAATGAATGAATAAATAAATAAGTAAATGAATTTTCTTTCTGAAAATGTATGTAAAAAAATACATCTTAGTCTTTATAAATGAAGATTAAGTAATCTGAATGAGTCTTTCCTCTCGGCCATAACAGCTATCTCCAACTTTGAACCTTGGTACAGGTCTGACTTCTAGTTTTGTGTGTACAGGTCTTTTACTTGTAATTTTGAAAATGAATCCAATGAAAGAGGAGTAGTCTTTGCAAATGAATAGTCAGAAACGAAAAGCCCGAGTTCAATATCTTTCTTCTCCTGGTCTCATTTTATTTTCACTTTAGCTAATGTTTATTCTGTCGCATTCGTAAAAATGCTGCAATTCTCTGCATGCTGCTGTTACTTCGTCACAGGAACTGGAATCAGGATGTGGTCTTATTAAATTGTATACAATGCTCCGTTTTTATCTGCGAGGTATAATAGTACATGTGCCCATTGGTATAATTTTTCATCTGTTCCTGATAATGACTGTCATAAAAGAGTAATGAGCATTTTACCTAAAACTAGAATTAGATTGTTGCTTTTCCAAAGGAAACATCCTGCCGATGAACTAAAAGAAAATTAGGTACAAGAGTGATTTATTTTAATGAGACATTTACCTAATATCAAATTACAATGATATTTCCTCTGGATGTATTTATCTCATCCCATCACTGATGTATATGTTCATCATTAACACTGTTATTAATGTGGATACAAGATGAATTAATCATAACATGATTTAAGCACTACATGATCTAGAACTACTGCAGTATTTTTCTTTTTCAAGAAATGATGCCCTGGCCCAGGGATGGGGGAATCTCATGTATTCTTCAATTATAAACTGACACTCAATACAGAGGGTTATCAAACAAATGAAACAAAACTTACTGCTGTTGTAGATCTGAAACTAGGGTCTTCATATTAAATCTGGTCCCAAACATGTTTTATTTTTTTAAATTTATTTATTTATTTATTTTTTATTTTTTGAGACAGAGTGTCGCTTTGTAGTTCAGGCTGGCCCCGAGATCAGCCTCAAACTCACATCACAGCAATCCTCCTGCCTCTGCCTCCGGAGTGCTAGGATTACAGGCGTGAGCCACCATGCCTGGAACTGTGATATGTGGTACTGATTGCTGCTAGGCATGAGTCTCCACACCTAGTATTGTTATGTGGTTACTGGGGATTGAACCTGGGTCCTTGTGCTTGCAAGACAGGCGCCGGAACCACTGAACTAAATCTCCAGCCCCAAACATCTTTTAGAAGTGAAACTTTGTTTATAATTTGAATGATTTTAAGTGACACATGCACACCTTCTACCACTCTCCAAAGGCAATTTAATAGCTTTGAAGAGAACTACTGTTATAAAGTACATAACTCTACAATGAAGAGTGAATAGGTTTTCTTTTCTAAAATCCATGTCAGTCTCCTGTAACTTCAAAGATTTATTCAGCCCTTCATGGATTCTAGATCATTCACATGAAGTTCAGGGAAAATACCTGAAACCACTTCAGAGTTTTCTTTTCTTCCATTTATGTAGATTTGTTAAGAAAACAAATTTGAAATGACTTCGTTTTTCCTGATAAAACAGCTTCTCTCATGCATGGCCATGCTTGCTTTTTCACTAAGTGATCATGGCTGAAAGCATATGGCTTGAAGTGTACAATATTTCTCCATAATTACTATCATGATTTTGGATACATGCAACACATTGCATAAAACCAAAAAACAATGGCACTTATGCCAGACTATTTGAAAGAAACACAAGTCATTTAAATATTCCTAATTTTCTTCTTTCTAGAGGTGTCATAAATCATGAGCTGCTCAAGTATTTAGTCGAATGCTGTTTGGTGGACAGAGCATAATATGATGTGTTTGTATGTGTGTAAATAAATAATGAAATTACTTTCTAAAAGTAAGACAATGACTATAATTGATTGCAGACTAAAGACCTTCATTAAAATATCAAACTCATTAGTTCTAAAAACTGTTTCCTATTGTAATTCATGATACCCATCAAGTATTTTCACATCATGATCTACTAGTTGATGTGCATTTGCCACTCGCCAGGTGTTATGGTAGGTGCTGGTCATCACAAGCTGCAGGAGGAGGAGTAGAGAGAAGAGCTCTGGACTACAAGTTAAGTAGCTAAGGTAAAGGAAGCCAGCAGCTCTTACCAACAGGGGCAATGGCTGGAATGGAAAAAGTGGATGAAGCCATGTGCTGCTTGGGAGGAAAACAGGACTTCATGAGGCATTGAGGACAGCAATGAAGGAAATATATCAGACAGACATACTGCTCTGGAGCTCAGAGAAAACACAGGAACTAAAGGAAGAAATAAGAGCAGCTAAGAAGTATATGAAGAAATGCTCAACATTGTTAGTCATTTGAGAGATACAGATGAAAACAACACAGATTTCATCTCATTCCACATAGAATGGCTGCCATTTCAGAATTAGCCAGCAACAAATGTTGGTGAGGCTGCGGAGAAGAAGGAACCCTTCTCCACTGTTGGTGGGACTGTAGACTCGTACAACCCCTGTGAAGATCAGTTTGGGGATTCCTCAAAAAGCTAGGATTGGAGGTCTCATTTGACCCAGCCATCGCTCTGCTAGGTATGTACACAAAAGAATTAAAGGACTCATATCACAGTGACATATGTGCACCCAAGTTTATAGCAGCTCAGTTGTGATTGCTACATCTTGGAAACAACCCAAATGTCCATCAACTGGAGAATGGATAAGGAAGCTGTGGTTTTTCTACAGAATGGAGTATTACTCTGCCATTAAAAATGATAAGTTTGAATCATTTCTACTTAAATGGACATACCTTAAGGATATCCTCATAAGTGAAATAAATAGGTCACAGATAGGTACATATCGCATCTTTTCTCTGGTATGAGAAAATAAAGATGTAAATGAGTTCTAGAATTGTATGTTATATATTGTAAAATAGAAAATACTCAAAGAGAAATAGGGTGAAGGGGGGAAAATAATGAGATTATAACAACAACAACAACAAAAGGAAACAAAGTTTATATATATAGGGAGTGGTGGTAGTAGGGTGGGTAGGGCTATGGAAAAAAAAAAGAATTAAGTTGTGTTATATATTGGTACAAATTTCTATTTTGGAGTGCAATCACGATGTGTATATGTAATGTATCAATAAAGATTTCAATAAAAAAAATATACCTGGGTACACTATGGGGAGAACTAAATCTCCTATTTGTTAGTTGGGTTTGGCTCTCTGAGTGTGATAGATTTACCACTGTCATTTAAATGATGTCAGGCAAATTCAAAAGTAGCAACCATAATCCAAACCTATTTGGGAACTCCATGAATGTTTGCATAACTTATATGTGAGGAAACAAAGGCAATAATTTTATCATTATTTACTCTTGTTAAGTCCACTATTTTTTATTTCCATTTGCTAAAAGTGAGATCAGTCATGATCATCATAGGTATAATGTAGATAGTTGACATAGAGTATGATTTCCTACAGACTTACAAAACTAAAGAACATTATTCTAATAAATTTCCTTTGTTTTTCTTATCACAATTCTCACTGATAAAAAGCAATTCTAAGCAATAAGGACATGATGGGGGTTATTACAATCCTCAACTTGAAACTGTACTACAAAGCCACTGTGATAAAAACCACATGGTACTGGCAAAGCAACAGACCTGAAGACCAGTGGAGTAGATGAGAAGATACAGAAACAACTCCAGACACACTAAGCTATCTCATTTTTGACCAAGGAGCCAAATACCCTCAGTGGAGGAAGGATAGCCTCTTTAACAAATAGTGCTGGAAAAACTGGACTTTAACCTGCCAAAGACTAAAGCTAGACCTAGCTCTTTCACCGTGTACTAAATTAAAATCAAAATGGATTAAGGACCTAAATATTAAAACAGACACACTAAACCTGCTACAAAACAGGTTAGGTAAAATTCTTGAAGACATTGGTTTTGGGAAAGATTTCATGAACAAATCCCCCACAGCACAAGAACTGGTAAAAGAAATTGATAAATGGGATCTGATCCTATTGGGAGATTTCTGCACAGCAAAAGAAACCACTAGCAAAGTGAAAAGGCAACCAACAATATGGGAAAGAATCTTTACCAGCCGCCTCTCAGACAAAGGGCTACTATCTAGAATATATAAAGGACTCAAAAAAATCATTCCACCCAAATTTAAAGACTCAATTCAAAAATGGGCATCTGAAATGAATAGGTATTTTTCAGAGGAAGAAGTAAGAGCAGCTAAGAAGCATATGAAGAAATGCTCAACATCATTAGTCATTCGAGAGATGCAGATGAAAACAACACTGAGATTTCATCTCATTCCACATAGAATGGCTGCCATTTCAGATTCACTCAACAGCAAATGTTGGCGAGGCTGCGGAGAAGAAGGAACCCTTCTCCACTCTTGGTGGGACTGTCGACTCGTACAACCCCTGTGGAGAACAGTTTGGAAATTCCTCAAAAAGCTATGATTGGAGGTCCCATTTGACCCAGCCATCACTCTGCTAGGTATATAAACACAAAAATTAAAAGATTCATATCACAGTGACATATGTGCCCCTATGTTTATAGCAGCTCAGTTTGTGATTGCTACATCTTGGAAACAACCCAAATGCCTATCAACTGGAGAATGGATAAAACAGCTGTGGTTCTTCTGCAGAATGGAGTTTTACTTTGCCATAAAAAATGATAAGTTTGAATCATTTATACTTGAATGGACATACCTTGAGGACATCCTCATAAGTGAAATAAATAGGTCACAGATGTGTAAATATCGCATATTTTCTCTGGTATAAGAAAATAAAGATATAAATGAGTTCTAGAATGTATGTTATATATTGCGAAATAGAAAACACTCAAAGCGTAATGGAGTGAAGGAGGAAAAATAATGAAACTATAACAAAAAGAAAGGAAACAAAGTTTATGTATATGTGGGGTGGGGGTGGTAGGGAGGGTAGGGTTATGGGAAAAAGTGAGAATTAAGTTGTGTCATATACTGGTACAAATTTCCATTGTAGAATGCAATCATGATGTATATATGTAATTTATCATAAAGATTTCAATTTTTAAAAACAAAAAACAGTGGTCAACGATAATTTCCATTTATATAGGTACTACTCTTGAAGACAACAGGAATTAAACTTGTTCAGGAACTCTATTTTCATAAGAATTTCAGATACTCTTGCTATGATACAATCTCTAAATGGCTGTTTAATGTAGGCAAAATGTTCAGTGCAATTAAGAATTCTCTCCCATGTGATCCATTCCAACACATAGTTAGGGTAAATACTCTGTAAATGATGCTATATAATGATAAATAAATTTGCATTTTTGTTGACACTACATATTTAATTATGAGAGCACAGCAAACAAGAAACTATATACAAAGATATATGTACAACTGTAAAAATTTCTTGGTTTGTAAGATCCATCAATTAATTGTATGATTCTGCATATGATTGTGGCTGTGTGTTTTTGTGTGTGCGTGCATGTGCCTGTCTGGATCTGTAGAGATAGTAAGGAAAAGAACAGACAGGTTGTGGTAATGATAAGTGCCTTGAGGACAATGTTTTCCCAATCCTCATGTTACCAGTCACAGTGCTGAGTACTATTTAGCTCCATAATTGCTTAAGAAATATTTATTGAGAAACGAAGCAAAACTGGGCAAGATATCACAATCTGTTTGATCAGTGTGTCATTTGGGAAAGTTTGAAAGGTACACTTTTTGAATATACATAATACTCAAGTATAGAAAACACTCATTAAAGAATAATTGAGTTTTATCAAAATCTTATTTCTTACCACAAACAGCAAGTTATCAAGGAAAGGTTTAATTTCTCAGGCTCTTGAGAATGGAAAGGCCCAGAAATAAGATAAAGGGGGATAAAAACAGATCTCTGTGTCTAACATCAATTAATTTATTTTAAGCATTTAGCTTAGATTGCAGAAGCCCCAAGACATCAACTAACATTCCACATCTAAGCACATATTGGGCACCACTAAGCCTTATAGGTCCCTCTACCAAGTTAAGCAGGCATTAAACATAAGCTACTCTTTTCTCTTCAAGCCTTGATTTCTGAGGTTAGATTTCCTAATCTAACTCATTATCAGTTTTATGGTAATGTTTCTTTCCTTCAAGGAATATGAGGAAAAGAGTTCATGAAGAAAAATGTGTTCTCCCATTGATTGGGCACATCCTCTCAAAGCCAAAAACAACACGCACAAGAAATGAATTGCTCCTTGTTATCAACATATCTGTGCAAAATCAATGATCTATATCTCATGGAATATGCACACAAGAGAGAAATTTGAGAAGGAAACAGCCACAGAACATCGACAGTTACCTGTAAATTTCTAAAGGTTAGGTACGATTATAAAAAGAGGTGGAAACTAACTAAAATAAGTTTGACTTCCTTATCAAAGTAACTTGTGTAGAGAAACAGATACAATTACCGGATGTGTATGCTTTCTAAACTTTTATTGCTAGCAATGCTTCCCTTTAAACTACCACTCAAGACATTTCCATTTGAAAGAAAGTAATGAAGAAAACAACCTAACATCACCCTTGCAAACAATTTCTACTTGAATGACATCTGCCTTCTCCCACTTATCAGGTTGGAAATTACCAGATCATTTATATTTTACCCTCCTTCTTGTCTTTCCCAGGCCAAGTTCTATCTTACTAGTTTTAACTGTTATAGTTCTTGCCAGTTGATTCCATCATCCTTTCCTGTCCAATCTGCTTGTTCATTACACTTCACCTATGACAAAAATACATTCTTCTAATTGTTTTCCCTCAGACACTCTCACTGCATAATGTCCTACACAATCTATCCATATTAATCCTGCAGATGGACAGTTCTGCTGGTGGATTTCTTGCTCAAAAATTCTTATTGAATATTCAGTACCTTTCTGTGAAAGACCAAATAGTTAGATAATAATCAGAACCTCATAGCATCCTTGAAAGAAACCTTTTTATGCTTATAAAATAATTCCTTGATTTTTCATTCACGGTTCAGCATAACTGGACAACTCAACTAAACAGAGCTACCCTGAGCATTCCTCAGATCTTTTCCCATTCTCTCTCATCACATACATACACACACACACACACACACACACACACACACACACACACACACGCACTCACACACACACACACACACACTCATTTCTACTAAGGAATCCTTTCATTCCAACCCACTAGAAAAGAATTTCAGGGGAGCAAGAACCCTTCACTCTTTCCTCTCTCTAGTGCCTAGGGAAGGGCTTGCTATATAGGAAGTTTCCAAACACATTTCTTAAGTAAATAAATACAGATGTACCATCCCCAATATTATCTCTCATGAAAAATTCCCAACTAAAAGTTTTCTATCTGTTCTATAAAATTCTACTGCACTTGAGTAGTGTCTATGATGGTTTTCAGAGATAACGTCATTGTTTTGATTGGAAGTTTATGATTGTCTCCAGTGTAGGAACACTGTCTTACTTAAGTATTTCTGCAATGCTGACAAGTTGAGAATTTTAAACTAAATGACAACATGAATTAAGGGATTCTTTTATTAGTATGCTGTGCAGTAGCAGGAATTTTATGCATGTTGAGGGCATCTCTAGGATCATAGCACATGTGATAAAAATCATGATTGAATGCTATTTCTGTAGCTTTAAATGCCTAGTAAGCTTCAAACCAAAAATGTAGGGTTTATGGTTGTGAAAAGACTATTGTGAGCAGCTTGTAAAAGAATATTCAGATGCTCAGCACTTCACATTAAAGACAGGGATGACAAAAGCAGCACTTTTCCAAAGCCTATTCACTGCTTCTCAAGCAGCAACAGTGAATTTCAACAGACACTTTAGAGAAAGTAAAACTAAACAAAAAAAAAAAAAAGAAAGAAAGAAAGAAAGGAAAACAAAACAAAATTTGGCAATATGTTTATTGCTTTCAGTCTTCCAGTGACCTTAAACCATATCATTTTCACCCAGTCAGAAGAAAGGAACAGGCCTGAACAGACCTAATCTTTGTGAATGATCAATGGATACATGAAAAAATGCTGAAAATTGTTAGTTGTGCAATGGGAGTTCAAAGTCTAACAAAATACTGCTTCATGTCTTGTGTAATGGCAAAAATTGAAAAGACTCATAAGATCGAATGTTGGCGACAAGAGAGTGAATGCAGCTCTCCATTACTGATGGCAGTGGAAAGTGGTACAAACATTACAGAAAATGTTTGGCAGTATCTTATAAAGTGAAGTATCAGACACGGCCATTTTACTTCTAGATATTTATTAAATATCAACATAGTCTCACAAAAAGAATTGTATAGTATTTTCCCGAACAATAGCTTATCAGGAGGAGACTAGATACATGGTGCCATATTTATACCATGGAATATTAACAATAAAATAGGAATGAATTGCTGATACACTTACAATACAGATGAATATCAACATAGTCTGCAGAACCCAATAGTATGTACTGTATGATTCCACTTACATGAATTCAAGTCAAGAAAAAAATGTTCATAGAAATGAGATAAGTAGGGGCCTGTAAGAGAGTGGAGATTAGCTACAAGGGGACATGTGGAAACTTTCTGAGGTGATACAATTATAAATGGGGCCACTTGACAAAAAATGTTCAATGCTTAATACTTATGAATTTGCTAGTTCTATGGACATTCTTCTCATATCCCCTTTGTAGCGACTACAAAGACAATTTTGCCTGCAGTGTCATCTGTATCCCTAACCTGCCCCTTTCGGCCCTCATCAGTGAACCTTTATTTTTCCCATTCTTCTTCCCCTGAATGGAAGTTAAAAGACCCTACATGTCCTCTTTAACATTATCCCCAACCTCAGTTCATCCGAGTTAGTCATACTAAATAAAAAAGTACAGAAAAATATTAGATGGCAGAATTTACACAAAAAATACAATGACAGATTGCAATGTAAGAGGTTCAAATCTCATATAAGAGCAGTGGAGGTGGATGCCTGTGATCTGAGCCCCTGGGGAAGCTGAGGCAGGAGAATCGCAGGCTAAAGTGTAACAAAGGCAGTTTAGTGAGACACACTCTCCAGTAAATACTAGAAGGGCGTGGGGACACAGCCCAGTGTGAATGTCTGGGACTCAGTTCTCAGTACCTCAAAACAAACAAGCACTTCATCTCTTCACCAATAAATTTCTTTCATTCTGTGTAATTGTACTTTGATAAAACATAAAAACACTATCACCTCCAGGCACTTCACTTTCTTCACCTACACTCTACATTAGCCATGATAGGAATGAAGTCATCCAGTAAATTTAAATTATTTCTCTTATTTCACCCGTGGTACACTCTTTTTATATAAGGAGAAAACAAACACAGGCTGATGGACAAACTTCAAATTATTTGCAGCCAGAATTAAAAAGGGCCCAGGAACCACCACAGGTTATATGAGGACAGGCTTAGTGAACCAGCAGGAATTTTATATTGTCCTTCACCCATTTCTCCCCATATACATTGACTAGTTCGGTCAGCCTATAAGACCATAAAATGCCATCCATTTTTTGGGAATACAAGTCAATGGGGGTGGGGAGAGTATGAAATTAGGAAAAGAAAAAGAGAGCGACTCTAGAAGTTCAAATTCTACAAGGAAAAAACTCAAGAATCTGGAGATGTTTTAGAGACAAATGCTGGTAATTTGATGGGAAATGATAGTAGTGAACACAAAAGTAGTGACACTTAGTGAGACACATGCCACTATATGGGGCACTCTCAAATGTGCTCAGATTCTAAACAAGTTATGAACATGAAGTGAGATGAGGGATGCAGGAATGAGGAAAAGTATTAACAGAACAATACAGCAGCACGTACACTAAGAGGAAAAGCCAGGCTTGAAGTGAAGTTTGGGATAATATTAAATAGGACATCCATAAGCCTTTTTACTCCTATTCAAGGAAAGAAGAATGAGAAGAAGGAAGGTTCCCAGACTGGGGTAGAAAGGGGCAAGTCAGAGTTGAGGACAGAGATGACACAGAAGGCAGAACTGCTCAGCTCCCTTCCTTTGTCTGTCGTGTCAAGAAAAATGTTCATCAAACTGGGAAAGGCAAACTATACAAGCCCCAACAGGTGAAGGGATTTTAAAGAACACATTACTGCTCCAAATGAGCTCAAAGCCCTGGCCCTGGGCCAATTCTATCTTGGGGACCAAAAGAACTTGTACCTGATGCTAGCGGCCTTTCAGGAACTATGTTCACACTGGAGATGGGAAATGTTACCTGGATTCTCAAAAACAGGAAGGAGTCACTGGAATTGCTTCTCATCTCTTCCTGCTGGAAAACATTTCATGATGACTGAACAAGGGGGAAACCCATACTAGTTAACAAGGCAATGTGGCGGTAGCTGGATTGTGTTTGTGTGACAACTTATTCTTACAGTGGACACCTGCATCTGTGTTTATGGTTTAATCCCTGTTGCAGTATGAAAACTGGGTTTCCCATTTCTGATCAACTTAAAATAACTTACATTTTCAGCTAATAAAACTGTCCTCACTTCCAACAGTGAAGTGCCTATGTAAGGTCTTCACTGTGCTCTTGAAAGAGCAGCATATGTCCAGTTGTCCCCTTTTGGAACTAGTTAGACCTCTACCTCAGACTAGTCAGAAACAATGATGATGATGAACCGGGATCTGAACCATTTTATGGCAACAATTTATTTGCTTGACCGAATCACATAACAAGCAGCATCAGCATGTCAGAGGGGTTGGGGATTCTGAATAATAGGAAGATAGGTGAAAACAAAAGACATATTGGAAATAGACTATGACAAAGGTCTGAACAGATGGGATGGGTATTTTCTATGAAATATTTTTATTTATTTTTACTTCTTGTTTTGCTTCATCATTTTAAACACATCATTATAATTAAGAGGTATACTTTCATAATCAGAGGAAAACAATGCTATATTTAGTTGGAAAGAAAATTCATATAAATTTACCCAAATAATATATTTTGAGCTAGACTGTTTGCTTAGAGTGAGATAGATAAGACAGCTTTTTCCAGTACTGCATTTTCATCATTCCAATGGAGCATTTTTAAATGCAATTTTATCTACAATGGTAACAACATCTATAAATATAAATCACTACCATGTTTGCCTAAGTGGACATTATTTAAGTTCCTTAAGGACATAGCTGTATGTGCTGGGTAAAATAATCTAAAATTATAAATAATATTTCATTGTTTTTCATATTATATTAAGAATATCTAAAATAGTTTACAGTTCTCTTTAACAATACTTTTCTGTATAATAATTTTGAATAGATCAATGTATACCATAAAAATACCTAGGGAGAAAGATTTTTTTTAAGGAGGTATAAAAAATTATGTACAGCGTACTTGATACCATTTGAACATGCTGCTTTTTTTTTTAAAGTAAACAAATTTTCAAATGAGAACCATTTAGAATGAAGACAAGCATATTTTAGGAAAATGGCTAGGAGGTGCTTTAATCTTTTTTGACATTTGGAATAAATGAGTATTAAGCATTGTCATGAATTTGAGGTATTCCTTCAAAACTCCTACTTCACAGCATTTTTTCCATATGTGCTTTGTTTCCTTATACTTAGCTCTAAGATGACTTAGTCTTTATCTTCCCCAGTTCCAAATTTTTCTACTGTTTCACCTTATGGCTTACAATTTTGTTATATACTGTCTCAGATCTTTTGTGAATTGAGAAAGGGTATAGATCAATAAAATCCCAAACTCAATTTCTTCCTTTAAATAAGACTTCAGATGTGTTAATGAGTAAAGACAAATAGGGATAACTTTGTAGTGTACATTTATTTTTAATTTTTTATTTTAATTTATTGTAAATGGATATTAATAAAGAAAATATAAAATCCATTCTATGTAAAAGTAATTTTTCATAACAAAAATTATTAAAGAATAACCATGGTAAATACACAGTATCATGATCATAAAAGAATATATTTTATTTGTTAATGTATCTCTCGACTCATTTCCCAATAATATTGTACCCTTTTTGCATAAAACATTTTAAGCATTGACAAAGTATCTCACATTCTGCATAATTTTGAAAAATTTCTTTCTATTTAACAATATGTATTATCCTTTTTGGTTCTTATTTTCTCTTTCAATTTCTCATACCGGAAAGAAAATGAGATATGTATACACATGTTTTGGATTTATTTCACTTAAGAATATGTTCTCAAAGTATAGCCATTTGCTTAGAGATGTCTCAAGTGTTTTCTTCTTTATGACTGAACAGGAGTCTACATTTAAACCAATATCATATGCCCCACATGAAAAAAAAAATATAAGAAAATGAGGAAAAGGATCAATCTGAGACACTGACAATGTAGTCCAGATTCAGTGGTGATCACATGAGTATCTATATCTACCCATTCATCCCTGTAAGTATGACATTTTATGAAAGTCAGGAATGACATTCACTATACAGAAATTCTGACTGGGCTAAATAGACCAAAATAAAGTAATGTGGATCATAAGAATGAGAACTAAAACTTATGTAGAGAGGACTGTATCTCAAGCTGATCTAGAGAGAACTATAACATCCCTAGGTTGGGTTACATGGTTTTGTGAAGCTACTATAATAGAATGTCATGCTAACATGATTCTAGATAATGTGTTTAATGAATAAAGTATGCATAGTAAACTCTGTAGAGTTCATTTCACTTAATTTTTTTAAATTTTCCTTTGAAAGAAAAACGTGAATGACGCAACTGGGGAATTTCTGCTGTTAAACTTAATGAAAATTCTGTCTACTATGAATCAAATGAATCTTTTCTTGTTGTCCAAACAAACATGTTCAAAAGTAATTTATTTTTATTGAAAAGTTCTGTACTGACATGATGAGAAAAAAACACAAACAAGGCTCCAATTTCTTTCAGATACACTTGCCAGTCAGATACATACAGCACTGGAGGCAGCTAGGGCAGCTTTATTGTTGGATTTACCTAACCCAGGTTAGGTAGATGGGTCATACGGATAGATTTTTAGACTCCTAAGTTTCAATAAATATTATCAGTCAATGTTCAGAATATTCTTTTTTCTATAAAACTACAAGATTGAATGAGACTCGTTTGAAATGTTGCTACAACATGGTGATGTCTTCCCGGGCCAACAGCAATGAAGGATGATTCGTGTCAATGTGTCCTAACACTAATTGCTTATGCAGGGACGAGAGGTCAACAAACCACACTGCATCCCATAAAAAAACAATGATATAGGAAGAGCACCTTCCTTTGCCAAGTAGTTAAAAGTCAGATTCTTTTTTGGATATTGTAACAATAATTAGAAACAATGTGAAAAAAATCACTGTATAAGTTTTTATAATTTATTTCCAAAAGAATTTATAAAAGAATAATTAGAAACTCAGAAGAAAACCATGAACAGAAATTTTACATTTCACCACCCTTAACTCGGGCAGATAGGATGGACTTGGTGAAGACTGTAGTAACCTCAGCACTCTGGGAGCCCAAGGAAGAAGGATCATAAGTTTGAGCCCAATCTGGACAAATTAGCAAGAACCTGCTCAAAATAAAAACCAAATGAAGGGCTGGGGATGTAGCTTACTGTGAAGGCACTGAGTTTAATCCCTATCAATGCAAAATAAAATAGAAGAAAGAAAGAAAGAGGAAGGAAGGAAGGAAAAGAAAGAGGTTTGAGTTTACTTCTCAGCATGGATGCTTATGTAGAAGAATTTTCTTCTAAAAAATTCCATTTTTAAATAAGAAAATAAACATTTAGGGAAATACTTGCATCACCTCTATAGAGAAACTCTTGAGTACATATGGATTAATCTGACAGAGCTCTTTCATGCTTAGTTATAACAATGACAGATTTTTAGTTGACAGACAACACTGATACTTTAGTTCTAGATATTAAAATGTAGAGAACCAAAAAACAAAAACAAAAACAAAAACAAAAACAAACAAACAAACAAATAAAACAAAACCAAAACCCAAAATGGAAACATTCATCTGCATGGCTAAGCAGATAAGTTTGTTCGACAAATATTTATTGAGTATTGCATCCTACATCAGATGGTTTCTGACTTAATGGTATTTCAATCTGCCCATAGACAAATAGTGAACAAATAATCACATGTACACACCATAAATATAAATGTGATAAATGCTATTAAAGTAAAACATAGGCTACTATGAGAGAGAATAGTGGAGAAAATCTTCAAGAAATAAAGACTTGTTAGACTATGTTGTAACTTTAAGTAGCCTGAAATGTGTGATATAGGAAGAATGACGATGGCCTTATCTATCCAGTTGGAAAAGAGAGAATGTGTGAATTCGTTAGTCGGGAAAGAGTTCGTTAAATCTAATAAAACAAATCAGAATAAAAAACAAGAACAGCATACAGGAGAGGGTATCATACATGGCTTTAAATATACACAGTCATATATAAGGATGGTTATAGCACTGACCTAAATTTGGAAATAAATAATCGCTCAATAATTGGAGAATGAATGACTCACAAGTGTATTGGGATTTTACTATATTACATGTAAAAATAAAATTAATATTATATGATGAACATATGTTCTAAATAAAACAATGATATAATACTGAATAAAAGATGGTAGAATTATAAATTTAATGTACTAATAGAAAAAACTGAAAAGACATAAAAAAGTTAAAAACAAATGTAAGGCGTATTAATAAAGATAAATTTGGGGGATAAAAGACGATGAATTTTCTTTATTGTTTTAGATAACTTTTTTACATTTTTCAACTTTTCTTGTGCAGAAATTTGAAAATTAGTTTTAAAAAATGAAATCTCCATAACTCCTTTCTTCTAATTTTTAAAGATAAGTTCAAAGGGGCACATAGTTGATAGTACAGTATTTCTGAATGCACATTCACATGGAGAAAATCCCATCTGACAGTATTTGAATTCTAGCATATGTTAGTTCCTTTTCACTCACTGCCGAAATAAAGAACACAACACCCAAAGTTAGAGGGGGAAAGGCTTATTTGGCTTACAGTTTACAGAGGTTTCAGACCATAAACCCCTGACTCCTTGGCAGGGTGGCCCAGGGACACCAGTTCATCCTGGAAGCAGCAGCAAAAATAATAACAGAACTTAACAGTGTCTTTTCTGCCCCTTTTATCTTATTCAGACTACTTAAGGTAGGTAGGACTCACATCATAAAAACTGGTACCCTTGGGCCTAGCCCCATCATGAATCAATCATACACTCAAGATTCAGCCACCTCTGAGAAAGTATGAAGCTTTGGGGAACATCTAGACACATGCCACAACAGAGAATAAAAATTGGCTGTCGATATAGGTGCATAAAAAGGACACCCATCTCTATAAATAAGTCTACATCACTATATCACTATATCCATATATTCTGATCATAAGACATTTAAAACAATATTTGCAACTGAGCTATTATCCCAAATCACTACTGAATAACTTA
Source organism: Petromus typicus (assembly GCA_004026965.1). Taxonomy (NCBI): domain Eukaryota; kingdom Metazoa; phylum Chordata; class Mammalia; order Rodentia; family Petromuridae; genus Petromus; species Petromus typicus. Next base: position 6,708 of record PVIR01006160.1, on the reverse strand, counting down.
CAAAACCCAGCATGTCTTGCCAAAGATTAGGACCTTTATTTATATTCATGAGTATTGAGGGTAAATACTTAAATGAATATTTTGTGAAAAGAATTAGCTAACTGCTACTCTCAAATGCATTTGTTTATCATCTTTTTTATAACTATATTCATATACTTTAGTCTTTATACTTGGAAGCTGTGTCCCTATGTTATCTATCTTGTTGCAATAAAATATACTGCTCTTTTTATTTTATTTTTTTTTAGATTTTTTGAGACAGGGTCTCGCTTTTGTGGTTCAGGCTGGCCCTGAGCTCAGCCTCCAACTCACATCACAATCCTCCTGCCTCTGCCTCCCGAGTGCTGGGATTACAGGCGTGAGCCACCACGCCTGGCACTGTGCTATGTGGTACTGGTTGCTGCTGGGTGTGGGTCACCACATCCAGTATTGTTATGTGGTTACCGGGGAATTGAACTCGGGCCCTTGCACTTGCAAGACAGGCGCCGGAACCACTGAGCTAACTCCCCGCCCTATACTGCTCTTTTTAAAAAGAAAACTAGAGGTGACCATGACAACTCCCAATTAATTTGAAAAAAAGCCCTGTTTTACTAATAACTCTCATTGTTTATTTTCTCACACACATCTGCTTCCCAAAAAGCTGATATACACTGCTTTATTTGAGAAAACAGTACTCTACATATCAGACTGAATACAAATGTGTTACTTTTTTAAATTTTAGAGAAACGTGCTTTGTCACAGATATGCTGGCAACTAATCCAACACAAAGTCCAGAGAAGTAAGATTACAACACAAAACTTGTTAATTTATCAGTTATATAACTCTGAATATCACATCTCTTTCTGTTTATGGAATTTCAAATATAATATATTAGCAAGTACCACTTAGTCTTGGAGAGGGTAGATCCAGTTAAATCTTGTAACTAGTCTTTCACTTTAATTTCTATCTTCCTCTTACTTTCTTATGTATCCTTGATAAAAGTTATCCTCTAATAATACTTACGTTTTCAGAAGCAGCTTTTACCTGGAAGTATGAGTTAAAGGCAGTGGGAATAGTAAAGCTGGCTTTCAATTATTAGTAATAGTTATCTATCATCCTTCTTATGTACTGACTTTATGCAAAAGTGCTGCTGTATTGTAAATTCCTCACTTCTTATAATCAATTTTTAAAGATTTTGGTTTTAGCAAGAAGAATGACAAATGCTGACATAGCCAGCTTTCTAAGACCTCCTTTGCAAACACATAGTGCTTCGACTTGAGTTTTTCAAGTAACAATTCAGACTCAGTTTTTCTCTAATACACGTTTTTGGAGGATTAGAAATGCTTTTCCACGCCTGTGATGGCAATCAATCAATTTCTGAGACCCCTAAGGTGTGTTAAAGCATCTGTCTCCTCCTGTAAAATGGCCACACATTTTCTATAATATATAAAAGAAAAACACAGCCCTGAACAAAAGCAATCAATCTGTGTCCTTAATAAAGAAAAGCAAGAGTAACAAGAACTAGGCCAAATGTCAGAGCCTGCTTATATTGGCCAGGCTTCTGTGGTAGCACATAATATACATCCATCCTGGGTAATATTCAGTTCATTCAAAGTGGCTTTCTTGTTACTGAGAATTACTGTTATAGTTAGGATGATCTTTCTCATTACAAGCTTTTGATTATGGAGTTTCAAAAATCAATCACTCCAGCAAATAAAACAACTAAAAAAATATTTGGCGTTTAAAAAAATCATATCTAATCTTGAAGGAATTTTAGCATCCAGTCACCCAACTGATCTTTAATGAATTAGGCAAATTCATTTAAATTTGGGCAATTTATGGCTTCTAAGGGAATGCTAAGTAAACATTTGTAAAAACATATAATGGAGAATAAAATCTTTTCATAATCAACATTCAATTTTATGACAGGTTCCAACATTCTGTTTGTAATTTTTTTGCCTGTATTGGCATAATAATATTTTCTATTTAGTAAGGTCAGGTGCTACTGGATATTGTTCCAGTACCAGGGATAGATAATGATTATAGAGAACTGTATCCATTCATTTCAACTCATGCTTCATATTAGTTAAAAACTAGGATTTGATAAGGTCCTATACTGAGCATAAAAGAAAAGGGTGAAAGTTCCTTGCTCTGGTGTCCTGTGCCCACTAGAGAACAAGGGTTCACATTAACCATATAGGAAAATAATTTCAAGACACCTACAGCTGCTGGGTGTATATGAAGTTTTGACTTACGAAGTATTATAATAATGTCTTTGGTGTATTAGACTGAGTAAAACAGTAGCAAGATTTTACAAGTGAAAAAATAAGTTTCACAAAGAAAAATGTTATTTAAAACTAACATTAAAAGCTATGCTATCTTAAATTCCTGTGGTGTTTAACAGTCTATAAAACATATTTCCTTTGAAAAACTTTCACACATTTACCCTACAAAGTATTGAATCTACTTGTTATTCCAATTTAATAACTTTAAAGAGTAATCAGTAATAGAGAAATTGTATTAGAAAGATAGAAGAGATATATTTTATTACAAGGAATCAGCTTATTATAGAGACTTAGTCCCAAGAGAAGCAGTTTGGTTTTCTGGAGACACAGGACAACCAAGAGATTCTATGGGGCCTTAGTAAGCACAGGGGTATGATTCTACAACTCTTCCCTTGGCTAACAAAATCTGTAGGTTGTCGAACTGCTGGATACTTTAAATCATCTTTTCGTTGCTTACAATAACTAATGTAATATAAATGTTACATAAATAGTTAGAGTGCATTCTTTAGGAACAATTCCAAGAGAAAGAGTCTGCATACATTCAATACAGGCCCAATGTTTATTGGCTATTTTTGATCCATGCTTGCTTGGATCGCTGCATGTAGAAGCATCATGGATACAAGGGCTGAATACAGCAACTTGCACCCAATAGCCCACCAATGAGGAAAGCCTAGGGCTGAAGTTTCAGCCCAAGGACTGGAGGCTGAAAATACAAAAAGAGCCCCGGTTTCATTTTGAGTCCAAGGCAGGAAAAGACTGATATGATATCCTGATATCCAAGCTCAAGCCATTAGGCAGAAGGACTTCCTTTGAATCAATCTTTTTGTTTCATTCAGATCTTTCATTGGTTAGATGAGACCCACCTACACAAGGGAGGGCAATCTGCTTTGCTCATTTTACTCATTCTCATGTTAATGCTGTCCAGAAACAACCTAAAATACACATCCAGAAAGTCTGAACAAATGTTTGGGCACACTGTGGCCCAGTCAAGTCAATACACAAAAAAAACCCAACATGTAAATCAATGATTTTGTAAAGTTAGATTGATGAAGTTAAAATTTTCATTATCCATTATTTCCAACTTCTAGCCCAATGTGGGTTTTAAAATATCCTATTAAATGTCCTACACAAATGTTCTTCAAGAAAATTTGGAAAAAGGTTTAACTTCAAGTGAGAGCTCTTGTTTTATTCAACATGTGGAGAAAACTTGATGTATCTATTTGACAGACTTGAAGCAGTAACAGTAAACTGTTGAGGTTTTGCCTACAGATAACAAGAAACGTTCTTGCCCTTTTAATCTATCTGTTTGATTGTGGCAGCAAAGACTAAATGCGTGTACACAGGATAAAAATGTACTAGTACAAGGACAGACGTGGAGAGAGGATTTTTACAACTGAGAAATAAACATGTACACAGTGAAGAGTCTATTTTATTTTAAAAGAAGATCTAAAATAAGAGCTATAAAAGAATCCTGGAGAGTAACTGTAGGATCATATTTTCATTTCCTGTTTAAACTATACATTAATCTTAGGGAAATATTCATGGCAAAAAGTGCAAAAAAATTTTTTTCAGATTCTCACTGATGAAAATTATTTTATCATTGTGCTTTTAATCAAAGATATATACAAAAATGGTTGCTGAAAAACCTTTGATGCTAAATATTTTCATTATATAAGTAAAATATAATGCAAGAAATTTATTGTATAAAGTCTTCACTGTTTTTCCTTTTTTTTTTTCAACTCAACACCTCACATGCATTTTTTGTGAGCTTTTAATATTATTTAAGATGTTTTTTTACTACACAGGTCATTCAAATAGCTCCTCCTTGAGTCAACTTTAAGGGATTGTTTGGAATGTCTTAAGGTAGTTCCCCCTAAAATATGTCTGTTATTTCCCACATCTGAAATGTAGCACATAAGCCTGCGTTCACAAAGTACAGTGTTCTCTCTGTGGCCACCATACTAGTTAAGGGGTTATGTTAGCATTAGTGTTGTCCTTATGACAAGATGACAGCTGTTCTTTTCTTTAACTTTGCTGCATTTACAAGAGACAGAACACTCACACACAAAGGTAATTTAAATTAGGATTATGAGAAAATTATGTAAAGTGAGCAAAACATTTTAAAACAATGACTCAGTTACTCAGAATCATGTACAATAATTGTAATAGTGCTAACATTTCCCCAGAGTAACAAAAACATTAATTTATTTACTGAATTCCTACCATGTGTAAGGCACTCTACTGAATCTGAATTAAAATGAATATAGGATCAGAGCATTATTTTCTAGAAGTTGAACAATATCTTAAGAAGTAAGAAGTAAGCATAAAACATTAAGTAAAATTTTAAATAAAAGTCCAAGGCTCTGGAAAACATAATTTGGCAGTGTCTGATTATTGTCCCACTGGATTATACAAACAAAAAAAATGCTATTCAAAGAAGAGGAAGAATGGGAGGAGGGTGGGAGGAAGGGAGAGAAAAAGAGGGAGAGGGACAGTGAGAGGGGGAGACAGAGAAAGAGGGAGAGATCTTGTCAAGTATGGCAAACAAAAGTCTACAGAAGAATAATTTGTGAGGTTTCCCGAAAATCATCTATGTTTTGATAGTTGACAACCCATGCTTGATGGCATTTTTCATAGAAGAAATATGCTCTATATTTTGGAAAATGCCATATTAAGATCATATTAGAATGGACTTCAAATACCAAGAATTAGAATTTTATGTCAATTCCTGTAAATAAAGAAAATCTAGTAAAGTTTCAAGCAGACAATTGACATGACAAAACTGATCATTTTTGGCTGATAATGGTATTACACATGAATCAGAAAGGAGAATGTGAAGGCAAAGAAGTTGACTAAGAAAGCACATATGAAAGTATGAAACACAAAGAATGAGACAAAAGGGGTTTAAGCCCCAGGAGGCTGAAATAAACAGAAAGTCTACGAAGAGATGTAGTCTTGGAGCAGATGGCGGATGATTTTGTTAAAGACCAATGGAAATTTACGTAATAGAGAGATGAAATAAGGCAATGTTCTGAAGCAGTTTACATATACAGGAGTATAGATAAAGATTGAAAGAGAGTTGAAAAGTGAAATTGCCAAAGCCGAGAGACTGAATGAAACCAAAAACGAGGTTAGAAAGAGAATGAAAAAAACAAGTCTGAATTTAGGATTTAGAAATAAATACAGGCATACATAAAACAGTAGGTATACTACTGAAACTAAAGGGATATAAAGCTAAACAATAGGGTTGGTATTGAACAGGATCAAAGGGCAAAGAAGCCAATGGATTTAGCTATTATATTAGCATTGACTTGAGAGTTCATTTGACAAATAATCAGTGCACTGTAAGTAGCAAGCACTACTGTGGGTCGGAGGATCAGCAACAAGCTCTTACTAATTATATATTTGGTGAAGGAAATAAGTAATATTTAAGAAAAAGGATGTATAATATCATAAGACCATAGAGAAAACAAAGACTTATAAAACACTAGAAATGGATGACAAGTGAAAACAGTGAGAAAGGATAGAAGAAATAAAAGTATGTAGAAAGGAGAAAGGGAAAATAATTTTATTTTATATTCAATTCTTAAGTTTTCATGCTCCTAAGGACAAGAATATTTGAAACCTAGATGTATAATTGATAGCTATAAGTTAACCAAATATTTTATTGTACTATCAATTAAAATAACAGAAAATAAATTTGAAAAGAAAAAAATGAAAGGAAATGAGGAAAATCATAATTTTATTACTGTACTCTTTAGAAAATTGCAGTTTCAAGATAAAACGTGAGCGGGCGGCTCGGGAAGCGGTGACTGTGGCACCGAGTCTTCGTCACTGAATCTGCGCCGGGTTTGGAGCTTACTTGTCTCCAGGCCCACGCCGGAAGAGCGCCCAGGGACTGAGGTTAGCAGCGGGCAGCTCGGGAAACGGCGACTGTGCCACTGAATCTGCACCGGGTTTGGAGCTTACTGGCCTCCAGGCCAACGCCGGAAGAGCGCCCAGGGACTGAGGTTAGCAGCGGGCGGCTCGGGAAGCGGTGACTGCGGCACCGAGTCTGCGTCACGGAATCTGCGCCAGGTTTGGAGCTTACTTGTCTCCAGGCTCACACCAGAGGAGTGCCCAGGGACTGAGTTTGGTAGCGGGCGGCTCGGGAAGCGGTGACTGCAGCACCGAGTCTGCGACACTGAATCTGCGCCGGGGCTAGAGCTTACTGGCCTCCAGGCCGGCACCGGAAGAGCGCCCCGGGACTGAGGTTAGCAGGTCAGAGTCTTATTTTCTCCACAGTAACTGCAGAAGCACATCCAGTCAACTTGTATTGGTCCCAATACAGACTGCAAAGAGCAACCCAGGAAACACTGCTATTTTAAGGTTCCTAACTATTAAAAGGAAAGTAACTTGGAACAAACAGTGCCAGAAAACAGGGCAGGTCAGAGATGAGGAAACACTC
>PVIR01006159.1:0-68127 GCA_004026965.1 Petromus typicus | reverse complement strand
GACTGTAAACACATTTTTTAGGCTTTAAGAGGCATGTGCTGTATGTGGTTAAATTTTCTACTTCACACTTTGGAATTATTCAGGTAATTTATCAAACCATATTTTGGTTTTTTTAATTGAAGAATTTATTGGTACATTTTATATACACATCATCATCCATTCAACATTGAGAGTTTGTACCAGTATATGACACAACTTGATTCTCATTTTTTCCCATTCTCCTACCCACCCTACAACCCCCACCCCCATATACATAAGTTTTTTTCCTTTTTTTATTACTATCACATTATTTCCCCCCTCATTATTTACCCTATACCTGATTTCCTTTTAAATATTTTCTATTTCACAGTATCCACTATATATACTAGAACTCATTTACATCTTCATTGAGCCATTCATACTCAAAAGGATGTCATCCTCACAAGTGAAATAAATAGGTCACAAGTGTGTAAATATCATATCTTTTCTCTGGTATAAGAAAATAAAACCATGTTTTTTAAAGGAGAATTACCATGGTGCCTCAGTTCAAGAGCTCCATTCTTCCTACAGTGCTAGTCACAGACTGAATTGAACGAGAACCAAATCAGACCCAGCGGTTGGGTTCCGTTTTGACCTTACGAGGAAACTGGGTTCAGTTCTCATTCAGCTTGGTTTGCAACCAGACTCATGAGAAGAATTAAGCTCATAAACCAAGGCACCATTGGAACGTTTCTACTGATGCATCACGTGTGATTTTGAAGAGGCCAAGCGGAAGCAGATTTCACGAGGATGTAGTATTTCAGTGGGCCCTCCGGGGTAGACAGACACGCAAGGATGTGAAGGGTTCTTGAAGAGAGAGGAAGAGAAAGTATGGGTTTAGCAGCTGGAGATTCAGGCCAGCCTAGCTTCCTGTCCTCTGCTTCTCCTGGGGCTTGAACCCAGGGCCTCCATAGATCTGTATCCCTAGTTCTTTTTATTTTTACTTTTGAGGTGGTGTCTCCCTAAGCCCCTAAGTTTCCCAGGCTCAAATTCACAATCCTACTGCTTCCGATTCCCTGAGTACTAGATCTTGGACAGTTTATAAGTTCTGAGACTCTGGTGAGTTGCTATATGTTTTTGTTTTTTTTTTTCTATATGGAAAATAGAAACTATAAGAACATCAAGACATCATGACTATGCTGTGTGTATCACACTTTATATGGTGCTGGCATAAATATAACATTTAATAAATACCAGCTTTAATGATTTAACTACATTTCAAAAAATTTTTGAATGTTGAGCTAAAAGCGCAAAAAACCAAAACAGTAATAAAAATAATATAGAGAAAGCTCCAGGCTATATACAAAGATCTAAACTTCTAATGGGAAATTTCATTACTACAGAGAAAGATAAAATGTCATCTTTTGCCCCTTAAATTATTCTTATTAGTTACATATATGGCAATGTGGTATCAAACTGTCATATTTTCTTGCCTTAAATTATTATCATGATATTGATATAAGCTCTCAATACATAACTTGCCTTTGATTTTTAGTCCTTTTCTTTCTGTGGTAGGCTCAGAAGCTCTGTGGACTGTTTGTGAATCTTGGAAAACAATTCTGTGCCTCATTTCCAAATTGATGATAATATTACACTTTGTATATAATGAGTTTGGTCCCCACTTCCACATAAGCAAACATCAGACACTTGCAATGTGTAATTGCTGAGATGACCTGACCTCAGTTTTCCAAGGAAAGTGAACAAAAATCACACACTATATTAGTTGAGATCCACAGCTGGTGTCTGTCGCACCAGAAGTTTTTATGATGGCAAAGAGGACCTGGAGGGGTGGAGGTTTTCAAAGAGAAAGCTAAGGCCATTCATCACTTTCTGTGCCGGGCCTGTGGTGTTCCTGCTATTCCTCAAGATTTCATCCTTCTATCCCAAGGTTAAATGAACACTCATTGTGGTAGTGGTTGCCATCGGCTTACCTACAACCACATAGTAGTTTAATCTTTCTATGGTAAACACCACATCAAACCAAACTAAAGCATGGTGTTAAAAGTCATTCAGTTTCAAGATTGTAAAAGCACACATATGCTACAGTCCTAGAAGTTACAATTTTCCCCCTAGTATTTCTAGTGATAAAAATTTTCAGGAACTACAGTGTTATAATCCACCTTTTCCATTAGAATTAAAGTGCCTGTTGCCTTTAAAACATTACCTGGAAAGATTCTATTCAAGAATGCTCATTGGAGGATAATTTATAATAAGCATTCTGTTTGCATTTTTTCTTTTAAATCAAGAATCAGTTGCATTGTTAGATCAACTTCCTGACATGGAGTACACTATATAAGGATATTAAAGGCAAGTAGGTGGTCCTGGAATTATTGATAAAGATGTTTTCCAATAAATCAATGAAAAACACTGTATTTTCATAGTGTAATTACTTTTTAAAGACTGTGTATATATATACATACATACATATATACCAAATATATGTATAATATGTATAATAATATAATATATATGTATGATATATAATTATATATGTATGCATAAGTTTTAAAAGACTTGCATCAAATGACAACAGGTAGAGGCACAGAAAATAATTGCTATTTTGTTTATTTTTCTAAAGAATTGTAGTGTGAATATACTTTTCTACATGCCAAAAAACCCACATTTTTGCATTTCCATGAATCCACTGAGGTTATGCTGGACTGGGAATTTGTGAATTTGTAGTTCTAATTCCCAGAAGAAGTGATGAGACATTTATTTGTTTAGATCAAATATTTTAGCTTTAACTATTTCACACTAAAGAATATTTATGGCTTGAGTATGACTGAACACTCAAAATGAATGAAGAGGAGATAACATTGAAAACTTAGTTTTGTAAATTTAGATAAAAACTAAAAGCTACGTGTTTCTCTTCTGTCCTTCCAGTACAAAACTAGAAGTTTGAACCCAGATAGGACCTTCAGATATTGACATAGTCTATTATCCCATGCTAAAATTTTGAATATTTGTATTGAGGATTAGAAAGATATAACATTATTAAAATAAAATTTATTAAGAACATAAATAAAAGCTTAAGTATTCAGTGGACTGATAGAACAGCTAAATCCATTTTCTTTGAAAGTTGCTAAAGAAAAGTTTTAGTTTCTATTACAAAAAATTACTCTCAATCATTAGCATTTCTTTAATTATTATGAAACATTATCATATAGTATATATTAAGTAGCATTTTGTGTAGAACATGAGAGTTTTAAAATTCAGTATCTACAAATACAAATATTCCTTCTGTAAGGATAGTTGTTTCCCTTACACTATCTTTGGGGCTTTTAATCTTGTAAATCAATACTTTGTACTTATGTTTCTATGGGATGTTTTAATTACTTAAATATATTTTTGCTCAATATTTTCAAAGATAAGATTTTCAAAAAATATTTATACCTCAGAAGCTAGTAAAATGTCTAATTAAAGTTAAAAATCTACCCAAAAATATTTTCACAATTAAATTATTACCTGTTTTTATGATTATTGCTTTTTAATAGTTCATCTATATCATAAACTAGTCTTTTTGAAGTGATATAAAAAAACTATAATTTGTAATATTTCTGAAAAAATGTGACTTGAGTTTAAAAACAAAATTTTTAAGAAAGCAACCATTCCTTAAGCTGTAAATCTTCTAGATGAGTTAAGTCATGATTCCTGCCTGCTGGGAGCCTAAGTTCTACTCATGTGCTATTTAAGCTGCTTCCTTTGGTCACTTGGAAAGGTCTTTGTTGTAGAGAAGTGTTCAGTAATAGGATAGGAATTGTCAAACACCCTTTTTTATATAACACGAGCAGAGAGCTTATTTATGGAATTATAAGAAGGATATGCCTTAGACGGCCATTTGAGAGAGCTCATTTTTGTTTTTTTTAGAAATAAGATTATTTTTCTGAAGAGGCCCAGTAACATCTTGAGGGGAGCTGGAGGCCACATATATCTCAAGGAAATTGTGATCAGATTGACACTCCAGCCAGCCATCTTCCTTGCATGCTGATAGCCTGTGAATCTGTGGATAGCAGTTTGTCTAATCTCAAGCAAGAGTTAGAATTTCTCGGTGTAACATTTTCGTTTTTTTCAGAAATATTACAAATTACAGTTTTTCACTTTTACTTCCACTTGCTAATTTCTGAAATCTGATTCCCCTTCTTCATTGGCTATTGTGAGATCAATGGTGATAGTTCCCTGTTTATAACTAGCTGTATTACTTTTCAGACTAAAAATTCATGGAGCAAGAAGGTTTTTATTCCAGCTTTAACTTACTTGCCTTAAAATGAAAAATTTGATTATTTGTTTGTTCTGCTGTAACTCAATAGGCAGAAGAGGTTTAAATCGACTAACACTTCTGAAGCTTTAATAATAATAGAAATTTAATGACAATTAGGTAATTTAGTAAAAATCCCGAAGGCCTTTGGTTTTAGAGAGAGAGAGAGAGAGAGTAGGAGAGAAAGAGAGAGAGAGAGAGACAGAACACCATTTGTCATAGTCATTTGACCATTTGTCATAGGATGATAGCCATGAAGATTGAAAGGCCGCTCTTCAGCCACAATTTGCCTTTCCCAAGTATTCCACTAAAGTGGGATATAACTAAACTAATAATATTAGTATGAGCTTATAAGCATATAAATTTATAAACATCTAAAACTACTTAGAAAAATAAATAAACAGCTCATAATGGAGCTGATCAGAATTATCCACAACTGAAATTTCCATGCTGTGCCCTACATGAAATTTATGTTGTCTTTTTATGTAATGACATTTCTAAAAAGTCTGTATTTCTGATCTGGAATTGATTTTATTATATGCAAATGATATATGAAAGCAACAGTAATCTTTTTTTCACAGGCAACTGTCAGAGATAAAAAGATGAATACCTCAATAAATATCAATTTATTCATCAGGATTCAATTCTTTATTCTAATAAATTAGGCCAAATTCTAGAAGAATTGTGGTCCCTGTTGTATCTTATAGTCGCAGATGTATGGATGAGAATCTATGGCATATCGCGCTCCCGCTGGGCGGTGGCCTCTGTGTCCCTCCCTTTAATACAGGTGGCTTTTCAACCCGTGCAAATAGTAGAACTCAGGAGAAGTGGTGCGATGAGGTTTAGCAGCTGCATCAGAAAAGACGCTGCCTTTGCCTCATGCTGTGCTTCCCTGCCTGGAGGCCTTCAGCTCAGGCAGCAGTGAAGGTGGATGGGCTTGCAGGTGGCTCCAGCCTTCAGGTCACTCAGGTTTCCAGGGTCCCAATGAAGACCATGACACCACGAAGAGAGCAGCTGCCTCCACTGCTCGGTCCAAACCGCTGAGTCACAAGTCTCACGTTTCTGTTACTCAGCAGTGGTCATGAAGGTCATGAAGACCTACGACTCAGGTGTAGGTGGAGCGATAGGAGATCCTGACCTTCTCTCAGGAGAGAATCGTGGGGGCTTCACAGAGGCTGTGATTTCAGTTCGTCTTCGATGCCCAAGAGCCCACAGAGTGAAAGGCCAGAAGGAGACTCCAAAAGCAGAGGAAGCTTTACAGGGTGCGAAGAGCCAGAGGGAATGGTACATTTAATAAGAAAAGAGCTGGATGTGGAGAAGCGCTGTAAAGTTAGAGCCAACTGGGGCCATAAAGTTGGAAATTACGCACTGACTTCTTTCTGTTCTGCCTCAAGACTGTGAGCAGAAGCCTGATGTATGGGGAAAGCAACAATTAGACATGTCCTGCAGAAGGATCACTGATTAGCAGCAGTAGAAAGGGCGACAGGAGAATGAAGTGAAAGACCAAAAAACAGTAATAAGTGCATAGTTCAGACAACAATAGAGGCTGAGATTTGCAGCTTTATTATAATACCAGAGTAAGATTTGTCATAACACTGGTTGTCTGTGTGTGTTCAGCAGTGATAACCATCCATTTTGGTAAATAAAATTAATAGCATTGTAAGCCATTGATTTTAGTTAAATCTGTTAATTTTTCTTTTTTTTAAATTGAAATCTTTATTGGTACATTACATATATACATCATGATTGCATTCAACAATGAGAATTTGTACCAGTATATGACACAACTTAATTCTCATCTTTCCCATAACCTGCCCACCCTACACATCTGTTAATATTTCATAATTTCCTTAAGCCATTGATTACACTAGGCTATTTAATAAAATGAGAACATATTATTGTATTGGTTATGTACTAATGAAACTTCACATTATACTTACTCTGCTTTCTCAAAATAAACATCAGTGCAATTTAAAATCTTGAAAAACTGGTTATTCAGGTGTGTATAAGATGTATTTAGGACTTAGCTGATACAGTTATGCAAACATAAAACAACTGCATGGATTTGTTTAACTTTTAAATGTTTCAGATTACTTCACATATTTTTAGTGTGATAGAAAAGTTTATTAATGACAAACTTATATTAGAATCACAATGTCACACAAGTAAAACCTTTTGCAGGGAATAAAAGAAAAGTGGTCAGGTCCTTCTCTGGCAACTCCAGTACACCGAGCCTAGGTCCTGCCTTGCCCCCACCCTGGCCTCTTGGAGCCCAGTGTGGGAAGCAGCAACTCATAACACATTGTCTTTACTCAGTTTGGTTTTCCTTCGTGGTCTGGTTATGTTTTAAACATCAACTGAAGAGTTTAATCTTTTTCATTCAAAGTCAAAAGCCAGTGTGTTTGATAGATTATTTCCATGTGCCTCTTCCAGAGCTCGCCGCCTCCTGACACATATGCTGAAGGGAGACAAAACATCTCAGAATCTGGGTGTTGACGTTCCCTGCATTTACCAGTGACACCAAACTGGGTCGGTACACCTGGCAAGGAAACGCTTTTCACTGGCTAGATCACTTGTCCATTTGATTTACGTATGTTATTATATGATATCTCTGATGATGTACAATGGTTTGTGTTCACTTAAAATTGAGGCCCTTCACTGTCTACTCACCTCTCACAGGATGGCTTGGGACATGCTCAGTAGGCACTGCCCTGGGCAAGAGCATGGCTGCACCCGCCAGTGCAGTTCCTGTGCCCACAGCAGCCCAGCAGCCACCTTCCCCTTGGGAACATGCCCAGGGAAGCGGAATGGCAAGGGTTCCCATGTGTCCCAAGAACTCGGCACCTTAGAATTCTCAGCTCTCTGGCCAGTGACACTGTTGGGTATGCAGCGGCTGGGTGGGTGAGGGAATGCGAGTCCCTGGCCTGTCTTGACACCTTGCCCCTCTGTCTCTCAAGAGCCCTTTGAAGCCTCATCCTGCACGGACCCCGCCATGGCCTTCCAGCTGACCCACGGGTTTCCTCTGGCTCTGGGCCTCTTGTGTCCTGCTCTTGCTCATCCTGTTTCCCTGAACATATTTGATTTGGACAATTGGAACTGTCACTGAGCCATAACAGAGCTCAGGCTGGAATAGTGAACAGGCTCAGCACCTCCAAGCGTCCACACCTGAGTCCCCAGAACTTAGATGGTGGTAGGCCATGTGTGCAAAGGAAATTAGGGGGGCAAATGAATGAGGCTGCAGGTCAGCTGACTTTAAAATAGCCTAATTAGCCTGGATGACCCAGGTGGGTCCAGTCTATAAATTAAGGAGCAGAAAGGAAGCCAGTGAAAGAGGCCCAAGAGAGCCAGCAGGGTCTGGGTCAGGTGGCCAGAGAAAACTGATTGTTGATGGCATTGAAGAGCAGTGACCTCTGGCAGCTGCCTTGAGAGAGGGGACAGCGTGCACTGGCACCTCCAGACACATGGCACCTCCTGCACAGCCATGGCAGCAGCTTGATTGGAGTCCGTGAGGCTGCTGGGCTTCTGGGCTCCAGAACCACAGCACACTGTACTGTTCTCCTCTGCTGTCGCAGCCAAGGGAAACGATGGCCACAACCCCGCCCCTGGCCCAGGCCATCAGGAGCGCCCCGCGCTCTGGAGCTGGTACTGCAGTCTGCTCCTGGGTCTATCCATTTCTCCTTGTGGCAGAAGCTAGAGTTTGGTCTTCCTGTTCACTGGGTTTAGGGGTTGAGTCCATTAGATACTGTACTGTCAAGGAGGCAAACTGTCATCTATGTATAATTCTTTTTTTAATCCCAACAGTTTAGGTGACTAGCCAGCAAAAGTTAGCCCTACTTTTGCAATAATTCTTCTGTACTTTGACCAGACACTTGTATATCCTTCTAGAGCTACTCTGAACACACAAATACATATGCAATCTCATTTTGAGAGATCTGTGGCATAAAGTAGTTCACAGAATCACTGTTTGAGACACGCCATACATATCCAAGCTTTGTGAGGACACTAAGTACCAGCCACTACCAGCACAGGACAGGGAGCGGGCTTTGGAGGGAGGGAGAGCTAGGCCAAAGTCCCACTCTGCCCAGCCTGCCTGATCCCTCCTGTGCTAAGGCTCTGCAGCTCTGGAAGGTCACTTGCCTGTCTGGAGTCCTCTTATCGATACTGTTTACCTCGTGTCTGTCATTGGTCCATTAGTCAATACTCACAATCAATGGAGCATTTGTGCACCAAATATGGTGCCAGGTCAAAGAAACAGAGTCCCCGCTTAAGAAGTCTCTGGCTACCGAAGGAGGCTGCACTATAGCCCAGCAAGAGGCAGTAAGTGCTTGGATCCCTGACCTGGCTAAGAACTAACACTGTACAGAACAACTTCCTATGAAAGTGATAGTTTTCTATTGAGTATACATCTATCAACAATAGTGTGTCAACAGTTGTCACTTAGACCATTTCAAAATTTACAATGAATGCAAAACAAAGTATGACTGGTATAGGATATTTCAGGCATTGATTTCTTAAAGAATCTAGACATTAGTGTTGATTATCTCATGAGTTACCCAGATAATATTATTTATCTAACTAAAGAACTCTTCACATGACAGGGTCTTCCAGTGTGCTATGAAAGGCTTGTGTGAATGGTGGGCATTCTTGCCAATCACTGATATATTTATCTGACAGCTGACTTTAAAATTAAATTACCCAGAACCAGGTCATCATATTTTTAGATCCATAATATGTGTTTTGTACAGGAAGTTTGGAATTGTCATCCCTCCCTAGCGTCTGTAAGACGTAGGAATACAAGTAGCGTGAAACATATCCAGTATTCATTATTCTCACTTTACTCAAAATCACTCAACTCAGAAGCATGTTTCTATGTTCCTTTTGCTTGTAAAGAATGTAAGCAGTGGGCCGGGGATTTAGCTTGATGGTTCAGGAGCCTGTCTTGCAAGTGCAAGGGCCCAGGTTTGATCCCCTGGTTAACCACATACCATACTGGGTGTGGAGACTCACGCCCAGCAGC
The DNA here is from genome assembly GCA_004026965.1 of Petromus typicus. Taxonomy (NCBI): domain Eukaryota; kingdom Metazoa; phylum Chordata; class Mammalia; order Rodentia; family Petromuridae; genus Petromus; species Petromus typicus. The sequence goes on along the minus strand of PVIR01006159.1, from coordinate 58,837 downwards.
AACCAGTACCACATACCACAATGCTGGGCATGGTGGTAGCGCCTGTAATCCCAGCACTTGGGAGGCAGAGGCAGGAGGGTTGCTGTGATGTGAATTTGAGGATGAGCTCAGGGTCAGCCTGAACAACAAAGCGAGACCCTGTGTCAAAAAAAAAAAAAAAAGAATGTAGTCAGCAAGGCCATATTTATTAGAAGAAAATACCTTTAGGGTTTTATTTAAAAATAAGTAATGCACTTATTTTATTTGCCACTTTGGTTACCTGAAGGAAATAGCTTCTCTCCACCTGCACCTCCGGCTGTGAGTGACATGGCCCAGTGAGTTCCAGACATGCGCCACCTGTTTCACTGGACCACGACGGCTTCAGTCTGTTAGTTTATTTAGGAGACACTTTTGATTCTTATAAGGTCAACTGGACACTGCTAGGCTACTTGTCCTATTTATCCTAATATCAATTTTTTTAAAATACTAGAAAATATTTAAGAGGAAATGCTGTCAGGGTAAGTAAAGAGTGGAAAAAATAATGTAATGGTCATAAAAAAGGAAAAGCCTATGTACATAGAAAGCAAAGGTTTGTGGGATGAGTAGGGGAATGGGAAAAAAATGAGAATCAAGTCGTGTCATATCATGTACTGGTACAAATTCTCAAGGCTGAAAGTGACTATGATGTGTATATATAAAATGTACCAATAAAGATTTTAATAAAAGAATGATACATTTGAGTCATTCATATTGAAAAGGACCTACCTTGAGGGTATAATCGTAAGTGAAATAAATAGATCACAGGTGTGTGAATTAAAAAAAAATACTCTCATTTAATTTGAAAATTCAATAGTAATTTTGGTGGTGTCAAATCTTTCAATGCATTGTGTCAAACTTTTCCATTTGGGAGATGTGTCTAAAATTGGCATTATTCCATAATGAGAACTCTGTTGTCATTAGTAAGGGAGCTGTCTAATTATTCAGTAACGCTGAGTAGCTGATATTTTAATTTGGCTGGGATTTTTAAGGTCATTTTGGTGAAAATTTGATTTGATATGTGCTAAAATCAAACTATTAAATATTTGGCTTTTATTGTCACTGACCCAGCCAACATTCATGTCTGACTGTCACACAGTACACTTCTTGATTTTGGAGAAAAAAGTTGCACCGTATATACTTTTGAGGTTTTTGACTTGGAGAAAAGTCTGCCTTGGAACACCTGGTGCCTAGGCGGGAGTCGACCATTCAGTCCATTTTTCCTGTGGCTGCTACAATAGTCCAGACTTCATTCTCCCCTGGAGAAAACACTGCCTGTCCTTTGCTGAAATGAAGAAGAGCTCCTTTTAAGTTATTCTTTTCAACCCCAGATCCACCACAGTGTGCAGAATAGTTTACCAAGAGTGTTCACAGATTCTGCCGAGCCGCGTTAGAGCCAGTATTTGGGTGGCAGTGGAAAGAGCACCAATGTGGACACAGAAATAAACTCAGTCCTCGCTCTGTTACCAACCTCCGCCCTGCCCCTCTGCCTGCCGAGTCACCTCCATCTCCTCTTGGTCATGCTCCTGTGCGTTTAATCCCCGCTGTGCACACTGAACCTTCCCTCCGCAGCAGTCGCCCCTGTGTGGTCCCCGGGGCTCACATACCGGCTCCAGCGGCCCTCCAGCATCTCCAGTCATCTTCCAAGCTCCGCCCACCCCCGTGGGTCTCATCTGGCTCATCCTGGCTCTTCTAGACTTCTGGCTCAAACTGAGCTCTGTGCCTACTTCTCAACCTGATCCTCTTCTGTGTTACCAACTTCACCGTGACTAAAGCTACAAAATCCAGAAACTCACTGATGACACTGTTATGGAGGAACCAAAAATTTCAGAGCAGTGCCCTCCTGGAAGAGGAGAAGAGATGCGGAACTAGTAGGCATTTACACATGCACATATGTGCACATAAACATACACCATCGTGCACTGATAAATACTGTATACAACAGTGCAGTTGTTTTCAAGCTTTAAATCAATAGAATTATGTTTTCTTTTTCTGTTATTCCTTCCTGTTGGTTCAACAGTTTTGAGATTCATACATGTGTATAGCTATATAGTACCTGTTGTGTGAACAGTCAGTAATTTTTGCGCTTAAATGTGGAGGGTCATTTGTGTGGTCTTTACTTTCTCACTCTGAGAAACCACGCACTGTGAGTTTGTGCATACCTCCTAACACACATCCGCATGTTTCTCGAGGTGGGGATCCTTGAGTCACAATGCATAATCTTTGTGTACTTTGGAGACTCTGTCTGACAAACGCTCTGCTGAAGTAGTTTTCAGTCCCCTCAGCAGTTATCGACGTAGTTGCTTGCTGTCTTCTGAAATCCTTGATATTGCTGATTTTAACTTTGGTAGTCTGGTATAAATGTTTCACAATGGTTTTAACTTGCACTTCCTTTGTCATAATTCAATTGAAACTGATTGTTCAGCCTCCACCTCCATCCCCCACTGTCTTCTCCCTGGCAGCTCCTCTCCTTTTTGGCATATTTTCTAATTTTGCAGGATTTTTGAAAACTTGTTTGTAGTTGTCCTTTAACACAAATCTTTTGTTAGTAGTATATTCTGCAGTGTCTTGCCTTCTCTTTCTCTTTAAGATTTCTGTGGATGAATAGAGGGACTGCTAATGTGATAAATGCATTGATCTTTAGCTTGGTGGTTCACAGATACACATCCTTATCCCGAGGTACTAAAGGCACTCATTTAGCTTCTAAAGCTTCACCTTTCTTGTGTAAGGGCTTTACTCACCAGAAATTGAATTTCACATGTGTTTGCATAGGACAAGACAGAACAGAGCCCAGGCCTTTTGCCTAGGTACCCTAAGGCCACATGATGACTGACATTTTACTTTGGCACCATTGCTTGTGTCAAAAGTCAGATGAGGGCCAGGGATTTAGCTCAGTGGTTCCGGCGCCTGCCTTGCAAGTGCAAGGGCCCAGGTTCGATCCTGTAAACACGTACAGCAATGCTTATCATGATGACTCACACCCACCTGCAATCAGTACCACATACCTCAATGCTGGGCGTGGTGGCTCACACCTGTAATTCCAGCACTTGGGAGGCAGAGCCAAGAGGATTGCTGTGAGTTTGAGGCTGAGCTCAGGGCCAGCCTGAAACTACAAAGCGAGACCCTGTCTCAAAAAATAAGTCAGATGAGCATTTGGGGACTTCACACCAAACACACCTCTGTTCTCACTAAGTCACAATGTTACCCAGGCTGGATTCAAATGTGGATGGTCCTGCCTCAGACTCCCAGAGTGCATCACACTATCCATGAACTTGCATGCCAGTGAGACCACGCTGTCAACTATGATGCACTTTCCTGCCTGGGCCTCTGGGCGATGCCTTGTGCGTTTCTGATGTAGTATTCTCAGCAGAGGCGACAAAGAATGACCCCACCCCAAACACACTGCTGCTTCTTGAATAAGGGAAATTCACTCTTCTAGCAAAAGTGAGAGCTTTTTAAACTTGACTGAGAAAAATTCTTTAAAACTGAGCTATCTGAAAATATCAAAATATGTGGGTAATTCAACTCCCAGAAAATTATGAATCAGAAAATTTTCCCTGAGTAAAACATTTTGAATTTAACTTTTGACTTACCCTATTCATTATTAGTTAGATTTGATAGTGTAGTTTTTATTCAAGCTATAATGTGTGTGTGTACACATATGCATGTACATTTTAATTTAGTGTGAAATTAAAGTAATAGGACATGGAAATATCTTACTATACTATTGAGAACATAAGCCAGTTGTTAATAAGTCTGTCATCAAATAGACTAATCTCATTTTTCTCTTTATTTGGAAAAAAAAAGTATGTTTCACCCTTTCCAGTTTTGTTTAGTTCTACAAGCCTTCCATCTATCCTTCATTTATTCCACCAGTTTCTGTGGAACCTGTTGTGGTTTGCTGAGTAATCTCTGCTAAGATATATGAGAACAACCACCTGAAAGTACAAAAGACTGACAGACCCTGAAGATCCCTTATAGGGACTTTCCACAAGTCAGATTAAGAAGCAAATGGGGGGCCAGGGGTTTAGCTCAGTGGTTCCGGTGCCTGTTTCGCAAGCACAAGGACCCGGATTCAATCCCCGGTATCCACATACAATACTGAGCGTGGAGATTCACCCCAGCAGCAATCAGTACCACATACCACAGTGCCGGGCGTGGTGGCTCATACCTGTAACCCCAGCACTGGGGAGGCAGAGGCAGAAGGATTGCTGTGATGTGGGTTTGAGGCTGAGCTCAGGGCCAGCCTGAACTACAAAGCGAGATCCTGTCTCAAAAAAGAAGAAGAAGAAGAAGAAGAAGCAAAAGGACCCAACCTTAGTCTCAGGGTGGAGAATAAGTGGAGATTGCATGGCCCCGATTTGAAATTCCTCCTGTTGAACTATGTCGCCCAGAGAAAGTACCTGAAAACCTACCTGAACTCGAAATACTGATGCAGTATTTACAGCACTATCTAAGGGATCAATCACTCTTTGTGAACTCATTATATTAGACAGTCCTTATCTTCAAGCTATACACTAACTTCTTAGAGTAAAAAAAAATTCGAAAATATTAAAGTAACAAAGATTAATTGAAATCTTCCTCAAGGTGGAGATCCTGTGTTACCTTTGTCATATTTATTATATTTCCTTGGCACAGCTGTTCATTGTGCAAACCTAATAAGTACTAATTAAATCAATAAAACTATATATTTCGATTTTGAGTGTAGATAGTAGGTCTTCTGAATGATGAGAGGAAAGAGATATCAGTCTGAATGTGGAATGTTAAGAAAAAAAGTATTGTGGAGTGTTGCAATTTAAACTGATCCATAACTAATGATTGTAATTAGAAAGGCGCTTGCAGCTGGAAATGACTGGTTCGGCTCACTTTCTAGGGAGACTTTGGATATATCTTCTCTGAGTGAGTTGTTTTCAGATCTCACCTCTCAGTTGATTTCTTGGAACAGGTGTATTCATGAAAAACAGATACAACAATCACGCAGTTAAACTTGAGAGAGACTGATTCTCACCTGTGCCCAGCCCTGAGACTCCGCCATGGCACTAGACTGGAAATAGGGGGTGTGCCTGGTCACAGCGGCCTGGGAATCTCCCTGTGCTGGTTCCTACTAAGCGAGTTCTATCTAAGCTCCGTGGAGCGCCACTGGCAAGGGTAATGCAAGGACGTAAATTTGTGTCCTGGAGCTCTGCTCTGTTCTAGTCCTGCTGTCCTCCAGCTCACGGGCGTGGCAGTGCACAGCCCGGCATCCTGGGCTTAGTGAAAGAGGCCAGTCTGGGGAGAAGTGACTACCACGGGACACGCCCAGCTGCAAAGTGCAAGAAGATATGTAGAGTCGACTGATGGCCTGCCGTCAGCAACTTCCACAAACAGCAAGACTCTTCATTTTACTCAGCTCATCAGTTGACTACTAGAGAAAACTCAGGGAGTGAAAGGAAAATGTAAGTTGTGGCAGAGTCATAGAATGGTTGGCTTAGAAACCTCTCTATCCCAGCACACTGAAGAGGGCTACGTGGCCAGAGCACACAGGACTTTATCTCCTGGTCTTGATTATGACCATTGTGTATGTCCTTGAATTCCTGTCAGCTCAGAACTGAGACAGATTTACTCTAAACCAATGAAAGAAATTTAATTTTCTCCATCAGCTTTTATAATTAACATAATAAAGAAATAAATCTTTAAACCACACTGAAACAGGAATTAACTGCCTTTTCATTTATGTGAATCTTCATTCCCTTTTACTGCATAATGAAATCTTTTGAAATGAAATTATCTTGATTTTCTTTTGACCCTAGGCCCGACCCTTCACAACCGGAGATGTCGAAAGAAGAGCACGGCTCGGCCGAGAGCATGTCTTTAGGAACTCTTAGGCACAGCAGTCCAGAAGACCTCTTTGAGGAGATTTAACAGTCCTGAAAGAGTACATCAGTGTTCACTAAACTACATTTTCTATTCACTTATTTAAAATGAAAAAGCACAATTTCCACTCAGCAGCTATTGCTACGCCTTACAACTTGGTGACAAGAGTGGAGGCTTTGGAAAGTAGATTCCTTGTGTTTATGAAGAGATGATTTCGTGACAGTGTATGTTATTCTAAGCTTGTCATTCACATGTCTATGATTGCATGAAATCTCAGGCTTCCCTTACAAATGACACATTTATCACATTCATTAATGCATATTGTATGGGGTAGCTATCTAACATCCTATCTAAGAAGATTTTGAAAATAAGACAAAGTAAATATTTTCTTTAAACTTCTCCATTGCTTTCTTAAAGGTCATATTCTGGGCAATGTTTGAACATTTTAATCTGTGGGATGATCTATAAAATACATTTTTCTTTTGTGCATACACACTGAAAATCTGATAAAATTCTTGATGCCCTGAAATTTTTGAATTAATAAAATGCATTGTTTAACTCAACTTTTTTTCATTGTAGTAATAAGTCTTTTAAAAATGTCTAATGCAGCCACCTTTTGTGTCAAAAGAAAAGGCATATTTTTCAAGGATCATTGATACTGTCACGCACATACCCCAGCCCTCCTTGAAGATAAATATCTGGCAATGATACCTGCACCTCGTTTCATATCCCCGGTTCTGCATTCTGTCACTCTGCGTTCATTTCTCTCCACACGAATAATCATTCCCAACTCCCAACTCGGAGTGAGCGGCCCCCACATTGCCAGCTCAGGGGTTGGTCCAGCCTCAGTCGTCACATAGTCACTTGTGTTCTACACTTCCCTGTGTTCCTCACAGCGCTCCTGCTGTGTATTCATCCTTCCGACACTCCTTTATTGATTATTTCCTTAGCAGTTAAATATCAGGCTGCAGCGTGGTCTCCATTTGCACGCGGACTCCCGCCCGGGCCCCTGGCTCGCGGGACAACACCGCCTGCGGGCGGGCTCGGAAGCCTCGCACTGCCGCTGGCCTCTGCACAGAACCGCCTTCGTGTGTGGTTGGCGTTTGTTCAAACCCAGAACACAAAGTTGCGGTCTCAGAGCGCCGTATGCCCTGAACTGCCCGTTTCTGGTCACGCTCCCTCCCAGAAGCCCCCCATGAGAGTATTTCCTCCTCTGCTTAGTACTGTGCGAAATCCTCATCTCGCCCTGTTTCTGTTTCTCTCAGAAGCCCCATCGTATCAGAAATGGAGCCACCTGACGTACCTCTCTAGCTCTAATACCAAGAGTACAGCTGGGCTCCTAGAAGTCTAATATTTGCTCCGTAATTTACATAGATGACATAATAGACATGCAAATGTTTTTACAGAAAGTTGCTAAGTCTTTTTACAAAGAAATTCTTTAAAAGACTGAAGTTCGACTGGATGTTTTGGTACAAAGAAATAGTTATCCAGTTTTTTTTGTGATTGATTAAAATAAAATACACAACTATGTGTATGCTCATACATTTGACTAGAGAGAAAATAAAGATGAAATTACAAGTTATTGTTTATATTGAGAGCAGGATTGGACTAAATCAATAGGATGGCAAAATGTTATGAATAGGTTTCCTATATTTTAATTTACTTGATAGCTTACATAAGGGGAAAATTTTAACATATCAACATATGCAATATAAATACATGTGATATAAAATTTAAAAATTCTATTCAGTCACTTTGGAATTGCACTATAATATTGAACTTACTATATTCCAAGCCTTATCTTGGGTTTTTCCAAGTGGTTCCATACATGAAGGAGACCACAAATAACTAAACTCAGTGTGCAACTGTCTGCGTGTGTGCTTGAGCGCGTGCATGTGTACAGTGAAAAAGAAAAAAATTACTGGTGAGACAGGAAAAATGTTTCCAAAGTAATAATAGCAAGAGAATGAGAAAGTTCCTAGCATTGTGAAAATTCTGATTTTATTTCTCTGGGCAATGTATCTTTCAACCACTACTGCGTTCTCAGATTAGTTCAACTTGTTAGAAAAAACAAGAAAAGCATCAGAGAGCCTGTAACTGTGGGCTCCTTGTCCGTATCCAGTTGGAGAAATGGAGACTGTTTTCTGTTTTCTGCTCACATGGACGGACACCTGTGGACGTGGCAGGGAAGTGTCCACACCCTGCCTTCCACGCTGCCATGTCCCTCTTCACATTTTCCACAATCTGTACTCAAAGGCACATTGATGCAGAAGAATATGGAGAGGCCAGGGCACCTGGTAGCTGTTTCGATCCTTAGTATCCTCACCCCCAAGACAAGCAGATTACATTTCCAAAGTTTTTCTCATCTGAAAGTGTGCAGTTCTTCACCCTGGCAGCAGACCGTAGGCCTTGGGCCTCATTAGCGAAGTTCAGGGAAGAAAAAAGTCCTCTCTGGAGGAGATGTCTTCATTTTGTGGTTTTAAAAGGTCAGGAAACTATTTTAGAAAAGTTTTGCTTAGTACCCTGTAACTTAAAACACAGGACTTCTTGTGTTTTTGAGCCAAACAACTCTTTACTGGGTCATTTGGATTCAACACATGTTTTTAAAGATTAGTTGTACACAAAATACAGACCTGAGCCCTGTGGAGTACTGAAGAATCAACCCGTCCATTTGCAAGTGTATTTGTGCTAATCTTCCTGGGCTCAAGGCAGGGCAGGGGAAGATGCAGACAGGTGTACTGCTGCTTACTGTGTTCTCAGAAGGGAAACTGGGGACCTCTCGAGGTCTTGAGATGGACCTGCCTGGGAACTGGGTGATGAAATCGCTATTGTTAACTGTGACACAAAGAGTGGTGACATCTGTGGCATAAAGAGCAGAATGAAACTTCCAGCTACAGGGAGAATCGATGAAAAGGATTCTGCTGGGTGAGAGAGGGACTGGCAAATGACCTGCACAGCTGGGTAGACATGGCATTCATTCTGGATCTGTGTCTGGGAATCAATCCCCAGCACAAAGGAGGAAGTTGGAAGGTGTGTCCAGGGCGGTGCTGGTGAAGGGTCCAAACTGAAAGCTAAGCTATGTGATGATGGCATGAAAAGAGCTGGGCTGTGCAGACAGGGCTGCCAGAAAACAGGACCTTGCTGGGTATCTGGAAACCAGAAAGGAAGGCCCACCCGTGGGCCTCCTACTAGACATTGCCCAGAACAGCCGTCATTTTGCATGTTTGTGTATTTCTTAAACTCTATAGTACTTACATAGCCCATCAAATGCAAGTCAGTCATTGACATCTGAATCTAAGCAAAGCTTCAGGAACTCACCTGTTAGTTATAAAGCCTAGAAAGGAAATAGTTAATGACTGTAACAACTTTGTAAGGCAGAGTGACACATCACAAGAGAACTGTTCATGAAACCAGTGGTAGCTATTGTTTGAATTTAAATTTTTCACTGCCTATATGATATGACAGCTTTTTAAAAAAATTTTTTAATCTTTATTGGTACATTAAATAGACACATCATGATTGCACTCCATAATGGGGATTTGTACCAGTATATGCTTTTCGGAAGAGAGGATTTCATTTGTAAGCATTCTACGAAGTAACCTAAAGTGATTTTCTCTGTGTCCTTCTTAGAAAAGTACCTTGAAAAATACATTTTGTAATTTTTTTGTTAACTAACCAATCATGCTCTCTCTTCCTGGCTCTCTGACCTTTTTTTGTCTGCTCAACCTAAAATCTTCTCCATGTGACATTGATTCATTCCTTCCCTTCCTAAAGCCACATTCTTTCACTTACTCACCATTGTCTTCTTTGTCAGATTTACTTCTCTATTTGTATAAATTTCTACAAGTATTTTCTTGTTCATATGTTGATTTCTCTTCCATTGTTTGAAGGCCTTTGCTTTTAAATTTTCATCTCACAATCTTACACAGAATCTGTCCCAAAACACTCTTGTTTCTGCAGAAGAGGAGAGAGGTATTAAATGTTCTTACTAAAGGGCAAGAGCAGGTTTAGTAGCCAAAGTTCGAGCGACTAAAACACACACTGGTTCTGACACACTGTTGACTAAGACATGTCTCCAAGTCAGTTGTGATCCCGAAAATAGCGCAGTCAGTTGAATAAAAAGACTTGACTGTCTTAGCATAGTGTTTTCTCTATGACCTCCTCATGAGAGATGGAGTGGAAGAATCACAGAGCTGTGAATGTCTCTTAGGACACAATGGCAGTGATGACAAAAGTCTGTCCAGAGACAATGACTTCATGATGAACGTTTTGCAAACATTTTAGGGAATTTGAGCTTGGGAAACTTTCCAGAGACTTCTATTGAATAATACTGGAAAAAAAATGCTGGTTATCTTTCCAAAGGAGGTATAATTCTTCAAGGGACTAAGTTATAGAAAAGCAACTGAGTTACATGGGTGATTAAATTATTTTCAGTAATCATATAATGTTCACTGTCTTGTTGGTTGATTGGCTTTGGCCAGTAAGTATGAATGAATGAACAGATCTGAGCTGAGGAGGAAAAAGTTATTTCCTGCTTTTCCTTGTGCCTTTGGAAGAATGTCATCTCTTCGGGGGGTATATGTGCCAGACAGCTGCTGCTCCTCATACCCTAATCTCTGATGACTATAGACTAGAAATAAGTCTAGTCTTCAAGCCGGAGCCAAGTCCGCCATACTGGAACCTCCAGAAGGACTATTTCTGCCTGTGTACACAAGTAGGACCATATCCAACTGTCCTTAGCGGCTTACTGTGAGCTCTGCAAAGCCACTGAGATCTGGGTAGGCTATGATTTAGCAATGCTTCACAGTTCATGACAGTGCAGTTATTCATATAGAAAAACAGGCAGTTTTGCAATGTGGATAGTAGATTTTAGCATGGAACAAAATCGGTTGTTAGTCTGTAACCTGGTAACAAAATAAGCACAATAGAGATGAGAATCGAGACACCGGGTAAAGCTGGGATCCTGCCCCATTTCTGCCAGCTGGTAATTGTAACGGTAGCAGCTTAGATTTTCTAGACTTCAGTTTTCTTGACACCGACTGGGTGGTGTGAGGTGGGTCCACAAGTGAGGCAGGTGCAGCAGTGCAGACTGGTACCATTTCATCAGAAAATCAGCACCAGGTGGATTAGCAGGAAACTAGAAAATCAGGTTACAGCACATGGACCCCTTTTGGCATTTAATGGACAAAGCTCCTTCACTTTCATCTTTCCTAAGTCAGATGCTGTGCCAAAAATTTCTATGAACTCCTGCAGGATGTATCTTCCTAGTCACTTCACTAACTCCTGGGCACAGAGCCTGGCTCGCATCTCAGCAACCCTGACTTGATTCTTTCTCATCTCTTTGGAAACCCAACCATAGAACGTGTCGCCTTTTCTCAGATTCCTGACAAAAAACTCTCAAATGTCAGTTTGTCGTAAAATTCATTGAAGTGGAGGGTGACAGAGATTCTATTTGTTAAAGAAAAGAAGCCTCTGTTGGACATTATCATAACTCTGTCATTGAAAATCTCCTCACTGTTCTGCTCATGAGGCCCATCGAGCTGACTCTGGGACCCGGCCTCCGCCCAGCCAAGCCTCACCCTCAGGCTCTGTCCTCTCTCCCCCTTTCCTCTTCATTTTCTCCCATCCCTATTGCTTCTCCACACAGGGTTTATTTGTTCCTTTCTCATCCCTCATTGTTATAAAATAGTCATATGTCATGCGTGCTTTTGCATGACACATTTTCTCCAGTGCCCCCTGTTGAATATACCTGATTCTATCCCCATAACACACATCATGTCCTGTGAGGGACACCACCCTGCCAGGCAGAGCGAGACCCAACTCAGAGTGCTGGAGGAATAGGACTGGAAAGAAGCGGGAAGGTTTCTATCAAAGGATAAGAACTGAAAATGATGGGGGAAACATGGTCTGTCCAAGTGCTATTTAGGTGAAAGAAAAGTCTGTCTCTGTGCTTTAAATATGATCATGTGTTCACTTACTGATTTATTTACCCACAGTCTCCACCAGAAGATAAAATTGGCCATGACTGGTGTTCTTCTTTAAATTTAGAGTTTCACAGAATGGGAATATCTGTCTTGGAGACAGTTTTTCATATGCAACAAAATATCACTCAATGACTGTGTAATTAGTAAAAATTTCATATTCTGCAAGAATTAGGGCATTTTGAGAAGGGAGGAACTTAATAACAATATTAGTATTTTTTTGAGTAACTTCATAAAATACTGCCATTTCTGAAGAGTATTTGTCTTACTTTGATTTTCTCTATAATAGTCCTCTCATATTATACATGATATTACCAACATTCATAACTGCCTATAATTAGCAAAGGTTAACTTAAAGGTTTTGGGTAATAGTACTCAATATATTTTATTGTCACAATTCTTTGTATTTATCATCTTATTTATTTCAAGATTTAAAAACTCTGGCTGGGCCAGAGATTTAGTTCAGTGGTTTCAGTGCCTGCCTTCCAAGTGCAAAGTCCCAAGTTCGATCCCCTGGTACTCAAAACAAAACAAAACTCTGGCCACCTTCAAGGACATAGGATCTTCAGCTTATACAACATTCTCAGCTATAGTTAAGACACACATCTTAATATGAATGGGATGCATGTGAATTGATCCACCAGATGTTTCTGGAACACTTCATCCCAGGCATTCTGCTAGTCACTGGGATACAGAAATGAAGATGCTCCTATGGCCTTTGCAGCTGTGTGGATGTCCAGATGGAGGAGGTAGGTAGCCGTGTCCACAGACAACTATGGTACTGATGCAGAGATGTTCTCCTGAGCACAGAGAACCATCCATTAACTCTTCTCAGAAGAGAGGCTGAGCTCCCAAGTATCCACGGCGCCAGCACCGGGTGCACACAGCCGTGCTGAGGTACCACAGCAGGGAGCGAGGCCACCCAGTGCACCATGGCGGTGGTGGGTGTGGACTATGGCTGCCCACTGTATGTCTTGACTTTAGCACTGGGGTCTGGACGTTAGTCTGAGTGAATAGTTGTAGATGGATCTTCAGCGAAGTAAGTGGGTGACCTGATTATATCTGTGCTTCTGAATGGGAACTGTGAAGGCTCCATGTGGCTGCCGGCATTGGCACTCAGAGGTCTCCCCCTGCTCTGCAGGTGACACAACTCCCAGATGTGATTGCTAGCCTGCTCAGGAAACTTCCAACCTCCACTTCACAGGGAGGATTAAACTTGCCCACAATCTGGAATAGGACACTATGCCTGCCCAGCTCAGAGGGATCCTCTTCCCAGTGTTCCTTGCTCGGGACCGGCTCCTTCTCCAATGTGACTTTAGGCATGTCCCAACCCTCCTGTGGAACCGCTTCTCCTCCTTGAGCAGGCTTAAAGCTGCTTTGACATCGTCATTTCCTGAGAAATGCTGCCATATATGCCTTTGGAGAACTGTGCTCACTGTCACCCAAAAGCACTCCAGCTGTTACCTTTTGGTGATGGTAGGAAGCTCTGTGTCCTTAGTGCTTCAGTGCTGTTTGCTAAGGTACCAGTACTGATCTGGTTCCTGTAGGGCAGAGAGGGGACAGAGCTCAGCACACTGGTCCCATTCAGCTAATGGCAGGTATTTTGAAGCATAGTGAAAAGGTGCTTAAACCCTGAAAACAGACGCTGAACTTTTCATTCCCCAAGGCTTTGACCTCAGGACAATTAAGAGCTATGAAATACCCCTTTTCTAAGTAGGAACACTGGTAGAAATCTCGCTTTAAAAAAATCAAATTATAGGGCCGGGGATATAGCTCAGTGGTTCCGGCGCCTGTCTTGCAAGCGCAAGGACCTGGGTTCAATCCCCGGTAACCACATAACAATACTGGGTGTGGAGACTCACCCTAGCGGCAACCAGTACCACATACCAGTGCTGGGCGTGGTGGCTCACGCCTGTAATCCCAGCACTCGGGAGGCAGAGGCAGGAGGATTGCTGTGACGTGAGTTTGAGGCTGAGCTCAGGGCCAGCCTGAACCACAAAGTGAGACCCTGTCTCAAAAAACCTTAAAAAAAAAAAAATCAAATTATAGTTTGTTTTTAAGATCCAATAGAAAAATTGAGACAATATTTTCTATTCAGCACACATATCATCTGCTATTTCTCCCAAGATTTCAGTGGGCAATTGCATGAGGAGGAACTTTTCCACCTACTAATGATTTTTGCAGTAACTGTGTAAGAATATAAAAAAATCATTCATGAGTCAGTCTCCCCATGCACTTGAAAATAATTAGATTTTCTATCACTTCCTTTCATCTCCTTATCTGAAAAACATTTGCAGCCAGGCCTCCTATGAGTGTGGCTGAGAAACACAATAGAATCGTTGAGAGCTCCTAAACGGAACAGGGACCCGCGTCCCAGGAGCAGATGCAGGTGCCCGCGCCCTGCGCGGAGGCATCCATCAGGCCGGCTGGCAGAACCGCTCGGGCAGCCTTGCCTTCAAAAGAAACGCGAGGTTCAGTTCTGATTTTATTCCACTTAATTAAAGAACAGCTGAAAATCCTGTCTTGCATTTTCGACACATGGTTCCAATTAGTGCTGCCGCGCAGGACCCCGACTTCGACACAAGCATTGGCGTGGACCTTTGGTGCCTGCACAATGTAGTCTTTCATTTTACAAGGTGGCTCAAGTGCGGTGTTAAATGTCTTTTGTAAATGTTAACCAAAACCCAGGGGTATGAGCGCAGAGGAAGGTGAAGAGAGGCAAACACAGTTTTGTTTGAATTGCCAGGTAGACTTCGAGACCCTGTGTTTGCGCGGGGGCTTGAGGGCCGAGTTTCATTGGGCATTTGCAGATCTGTGTGCAAAAGGCCTCGCAGGCCCTAATAGCGGCACTCAGAGGCCATTAGACAGGGCTCTGTTACCTCAGGAAATGCCACTTACCATACTGCAAACGGCTCCGTGGGACCACTCTGCTCCAGGCGATAGAAACGCCCGCGCAGATAAATTGTTTCAGACCGCAGTCACTGACAGAGGCTCGTCATCACTTGGACTCCTCTGGCTCCCCTGTCAGGTTCATATGGCTTTAAGTAGGGAAGTAAAACTGGTACCCCAGAATCGGGAAATTAGACGTAGCAAAGGCCTAATTCAGGTCATCACATCCCACCTTCTTTTATAAATGCCAGAATAGAGGAAACTCATGAGAAAGTGGACAGTCTGGTCAGGTGGGTTGTGACTACTGCACATGCTGTGTGCACCCACTGCTGCAGGGACAGCGGGACGGTCGATCCATACCCTGTCACCAGCAGCCATGACATTTTCAGACACAGAAAGCAGAGACACACTTTCCTGAGCCTTAGTCTGAAACGTGCCTAAAATGCCCTTAGGACGAATGAAAACCTGAGCAGGGTAAAGCTCAGGGTCCCTTATTGCTAATTTCCACTTAGAAAAAAAAATAGTGGCTGGAAGTAGAGCTCAGTGGTAGGGTGCTTGCACAGCATTCATGAGGCCCTGGGTTCAAGCCCCAGCTTCCCGTGGGCTTCAGCGCCAGAAGCTGTGAGGTCACAGCCACCTGAGCCCCATCTTACTTTGTGTAACTATGAAGTCATTTTCCACTCTCTTAGCTGGGACCCAGTTGTAACTGACTGAAAAGCTGCAGACTCTCCTTCCACACACAGCCCGTCCCTCCTTGGCCTGAGCTCTCTGCTGGTGTCTGTGATACACCTTCACTGGATACCTGGAGAGGAGCTCTACATGGCCCCAGCTCTTTGGGGGTGGATTTATTTACACATAAGTGATCATCACTGAGTAATCTGAGTTTAGAACATCTTTAAATCTTCAAACCACAGTGCGAACTAAGTTGTGCCGAGGTTCATTTCCCTTTTTCTCTTGAAATTCACTATGATCCAGATATCTCAGGTGCATTCTGCCAACATGTTGTCGTCTTGCTCACCATGGCTTCACATCGCTGAGTTCCACACCCGTTCTCAAGTCTTCATCTCCCCCATGTTGCAGTCTTTGTGTTTTGCTCACTGTTCTCTTTTCCAGTCCTCTTCCATTTCTGTAACAATTCCCTCTTTAACCATTTTACTTTCTTTCCATTGTCCCGATCTCTATGAAATGCTCAGTGCTTGGACATGTTCTAGCGTATACTCTGGCTCTTCTTTGCACTGAATTCTGTTCTACTCAACTTCATATGTTGAAGCCCCAGCTCCCTCATGCATGCACTGGACGTGGAGATTTTAGGAAATAATTAGATTCAGATGAAGTCATGAGAGTAGAGCTACATGATGAGATCACTACCTGCACAGGGAACAGAGTAGAGCTCTAGCTCTCTGCTGTGTAAGGATATCCTCTACAAAGTGGCAAGAGTCTGGCAGTGGGAATTAAATCAGCCACAACTTCAAGAAAATAAGTTTCCCTTCCCAAGCCTCCCAGTCTCAGGTGTTTTGTTATGTACCAGGAACTAACTACTACAGCTCACCAAGTGAGCTCACATAGACTGGGGTGTTATATACACACTGAAAAATTCAACTGCCTCCTGGCACTCTGTCCTCAGACATCAGGTAAATGTACGAACCTAACACTCACACAGCCCTCTTGAGCATCGTCCACAGTCTTTCTCATTCTGTAGATGCCAGTGCACTCCTTGGCAATCAAGTCATCTTCAGTTCATCGATATCTCTCACAACTGACACCCAGTTCACCAGCCAAATACACCCAGAATTGGTTCTCTCTTAACAGCTGCAGAGCTGGCATCAATCAGATCCTTCTTCACCTGGACCATTTCAGCAGCCTCTTCAGTCTTCCTGAGGCTTTGCACAGTAGCCAGAAAAGTTAAATTCTCTCCCCAAAATCTTCCCTTCCTCGTTGAGCGCTCAAGTAAAAGCCAAGATCTCTGCCATGTATCTAAGGCTCTAGAATGACCCGCCGGAGCTCCTCTTCCCTAGCTGGGTCTCCTGCCTGCTCTCTTTCTGCTCCAGCCCCACTCATGAGATTGCTGTGCCGCCAACAGTCAGGCACCTGCTGCTTCCACATGTGCTGCCCCTCCTGGCTGGAATTTGCAGACCTGCAGACGTCCAGCATCACTCATAGTCCATGCACTTGAGGAGCCTGCCCTGCACCCATGTGAAGGCACTCTCCTCCCCTGCCTGGCACATGTCCTTCTTCTTATGTTGACTGCTTATGTGTCATTGTTACCTGTGTTTGCTTCTTAACCCTCTCTCCATAGTAGACTAAGCACAGTTAGAACAGCCTGCTTGGTTAGAGCAGCACTGAGTACACAGTAGATACTTAAAGTGTTTCTAATTTAAATCTGTATCAGAATAAAAACAGCATCAGTGCAAAGGGCATCGTTTGCTGCTAGGTTCACTGAGATCTTCATAGGATGGACTTGTCCCTAACTGCCACTTATGAGGATAGCATCCGACTCCATGCTGGCATTGTTCTCATCTTATAGATCCGTGTGGAAATCTTATGTCCATCAACTACATTGAGAGGTTACATTGATTTCAACAATAGAGGTCATATTGACTGTGCTCACACAAAGTCAAGGCCGTGGCTTCCCCACCCCCATGACTGTGTGATGGAGTCAGCCATCACCTGTCAGATAGTTCCTGAATGGGAGAGTGGGGATTGAGAAAAAGGATTGATGAGAGATAGAGTTGGGAGGACACCCAGCAACGCTGAGAGCTGAGCTCTCAGTGCTGAGTGCACCGAATTTATTTTCTCTTGTTTTTTATACAAACAAACTTAACAAGAAGCATCTCTTGCCACGACCTTCATCCACCCACACCTGTCTCCATTCAGCACCCACATTTTAGTCTCAATTGGTCGGTACAGTAAACACCTGTACAGATCTTGTTGTTGATGGAGGTTACAGGTCAGCTGATTGCTCTCCACAACTGTGGGTTCTTCTGTCTCTCCATAAGCCCACCCTGTTTCTGGGCACCTGTGGACCACTGGCCACCCCTTTATCACCTTTAAATTGTTGTAGCCATCACCATGTAGTTTCATCCCCAATGGGCATCAACCACACAGAGGAGAACAGGTAGTCCCTCGAGTCCATATCCAGCTCCTCAGTGACTCTGGTGCAGAAATGCATGGCTGTTCTGGTCTCCACCGCCCTGTAATGAGAGCAGGAAAGGTCAAGTACGATGTCAAGGATGCCAATGACATGGTCTGACTAACTATTGCAGGCAGCCCCATGGGGAGTCACTAGTACATGGCAACATGGTAGGAATCAACTCATCAATCCATAACCCCAGCACGCATGAGTGCCTCTCCACACACCTCACTCCCAGTCCAGTCATGGTGAGGTCCCAGGGAACAAAAAACCATATCCCTCTCCCACACTAAGGCTCTTTCTTGTGCCTTCAATGCATATCTCAGAAGCTCTCCTTTCCTGGATGTTCAGGTTAATTCACCCAGGCCTTGACCTGTGTATTTCAGTGGGCAAACAGATATATCAGTGTATAGCTTTTAATGTGTTGCCCCTGGCGTGCAGCACTGAGCCTGGTCTGTTGCCCCTGGCCTGTTCCACTCAACTTCATATGTTGAAGCCCCAGCTCCCTCATGCATGCACTGGACGTGGAGATTTTAGGAAATAATTAGATTCAGATGAAGTCATGAGAGTAGAGCTACATGATGAGATCACTACCTGCACAGGGAACAGAGTAGAGCTCTAGCTCTCTGCTGTGTAAGGACATCCTCTACAAAGTGGCAAGGGTCTGTCACTGAGAATTAAATCAGCCACAACTTCAAGAAAATAAGTTTCCCTTCCCAAGCCTCCCAGTCTCAGGTGTTTTGTTATGTACCAGGAACTAACTACTACAGCTCACCAAGTGAGCTCACATAGACTGGGGTGTTATATACACACTGGACCCCAGGTCCAGTTGCACTTCTCCCTTTTTTAAAGTTTTTTCATACAGGTTCTCACTTTGTAACTCAGGCTGGTTCTGAACTCACTATGTAGCCCAGGCTAGCCTCAAACTCATGGCAGTCCTCCTGCCTCTGCCTCCCGAGTACTGGGATTACAGGTCCCCCCATGCCTGGACCTTCTAACCTGTCATCTTCAGACACAGTCAGCTTCCCTGCAGACTTTGGGTTGTCTGACTCTAAGATCCTGATATATCCATGGACAAACTGACAGTAACATGAATATGGCAGCATTGACAGAGAGAGAGAGAGAGAGAGGCAGACAGATAGACAGAATTAATCTACATGCTTGGTGAGGGTTTCCCCAGTAAGAAACAACACTCTATTGTAAAACAGCATAAATCCATATAAAGAAAAGAGAAATGCTTCCATGTGGCCTCTTCTTTCTCCCATTCCCCAGAACTGTCTTCAGAGAAAAAAACTCTGTTTAGATCATGTCTGATTTCCATAGCTGGAGAGGAAAGCAGTCCTTTGAGAGATTAGGGTCTGAATCCTATTCCTTCTTTCTCAAGCACAGAGAATATTTATTTTTCAGGGGAGAAGTGAGTTGGTTTCCCCAGAAGAGAAAGGCATCTGCTCTGGTGTCCACTTCCTGAGATATAGAAAACCACTCACAACACCAAAGTGGCAGATTCCTTAGCTTCTCTTTAGCTTTTGGGGTTTAGAAATCCTGAAGCGTGGTCCAGCGTCACGTCAGAAATTCCCCAGGGTGCGCTTTCCGAGCATTTGTGCGGTGCATGTGATGTCACCACCCTTCGGGCTCCCTGAATTTGACAGTGTTTCATGTTGCACTGTAAGTTCCCAGAGCAACTTTTCTGAGTTGTGAAATCAGTTATTTCTAAATTGAAGACTGTGATATTCTTGCAAATGCAAAATGGAAGTAGAAAAAAAATTACAAAAGTTACCAAGTGGTTAGAGTGACTTAAATTTCATTCTATTAAAGCTATCCTTCAGACTGGGGGGTGAATTGGAGCCATCTCCTGTTTTGCTTCCATTTCTTTTATGTTTATTTCTATTATTGTTATTATTTCTCCTATATGATACCAGCCCACTGTAGAAAAAAATAGATTTCCCTGTAGGTTTCCACTGTGGCAATTTTTCCAGGCCTCCCAGTCACAAAATCCAGCTGCCAGTCTCTCACCCCGGAACTCGCCTGAATGATCAGTGACGAGCGCACTGATACCAAAGGTCCTTGACGTTCATTTCCCAGCCACTCTGTCTTCTGTGAAGAGCTGAAAGCCTCAGCTGATCTAACCCAGAGCTACTGACATAGGATTGTGGACACAGGGGCACTTATTCCTCAGGATTACTGCCCCGCAGGGGCCCTGAGTGCACAGTTCCAGCATCCTGTGCTGGGCGAAGACCATCAGCCAGCCCACACGCCCTCAAGAGACCACAGAGCTAAAGTGGAGCTTAGGATGTTTTTAAAACATGACTGGAGATCCTCATTTCATCGATTCCTTCATGGCACCTCAATATATAAGACAACGGAAGAGGAGCTGAGTGGCTGAGGGAGGACCGAGTGTTCTCTGGCAGTGCCTTTGGAAGGCGTGGAGCTAGCAACTCCGAGACAGACTCAAGAGCCAAACACTGGGGCTCTGAACCCCGCGCCAGGTAACTTGGGAAATGTCCTTGTTTCCCTGAACTTCAGCTGCGTGGTCTCCAGAACACAGCCAGTAGTTCCAGGTGTCTCTGAGGACGCAGTGAGAGAACATGGTGATCAACACCGCATCGCGCGCCAAGTGCCAGGAGGGACAGCTGCAGGGGCACGTGGCCACTTTCATCTGTGCCCAAACTGGCCTGGAAAAGGGGAGGAAGCCTCTGTTTCCTCCCCAAACACTGGTGCTCACGACTGAGTAACTAGGTCCCCAGGGGCAGCGAAACAATCACTTCCCTGTAAACGGGGTTAAATCACTCTGGTGGGGCAGAGGATGACTAACCGACCAACACGGCAGGAGGGAGTGGGCCCAGTCGAGCGAGGCCTATTGGGATGTGGACTGTGTCCTGCTTACAGAAAGCCGGCCCAGAAACTTTCCTCCGTGCAGCCACCCCAGTGGGTCTTCACTCTGAAGAAAGTTCTGTGTGTGAGGCGTTGTTACAGTGCAGGTCTGCAGAGTCCCCACAGCCTCACAGGCCAGTAGGTGGTTCAAAAGGTGACTGGATGTGGAGGAGGGGCGCTGACTGTTCTGGAGGCCAGGCTGGTCTGAGGCTGTGCCTGGGGGTGGTCTGAAGGCTCCCCCCTGCATCCCCACTTCCGGGCATCATGGCAGGAGCATCGCTCACCCCAGGTCCAGTTTGGGAGCCTGACTCTGTCAGAAACCTCTGCAAACTGTGAGCCAAAATAAACCTCCTCCTTGAATTTTTAGATGTCAGATATTTTATCCCAACAACGACTACAATGACTAAGACAGATATACAAAGTAGACTTTTCTGGGAATTCCTTACATTCTTCCTGAAGTGGAACATACTCCATTCATGGTATGTTAATAGCCTCTGACACAGCAGATTGTGTTTCCGTATAAGGCATCAGCGTGGGGAGACGAGTGAGACTTGGTACATGATGGGTGGTGGGTATACGAGCTGGAAAACTCAAGTTGAGGAAGAAAAATGGACCCTTAGACCACAGACTTGGAATTTATTTTATTTTTCTCTCTCAGACAGAACAGTGAGGTACAATACTTCAACTAGGAGTCATAGAAATGTTTCTGGTATTAAATAAAAGTGCAGTGATTTTTATGGCTACTTAGGGATTAAAGTTCCTTTTTTTGTAAATATTCTTTTCAGTATGTTCTCTAATCAGGTTCACAGTGGTCGTGCCTCTGCACTAATACAGAGGTATTAGTGTGCTGCAAAAATACAAAAGGCAATGTACACACCAACAAAATAAGATTGAAGAGTTCATTTTTTTCTTAGACCTTACCTATCTGGACTTATTTTCACTTGGTTTTATTGGCTGACCCTATACCTAAACTGTCTTGCTAAGTCCTTGACAAACTGCTGAGAAAAGACAAGAGCCCCTAACTCAAGCAGGAGCCGTTCCAGGGGGGCTGTTGTTCCCAGATGTGCCCCGGCCTCTCTGATGACAGATGCTCCCCAGCCTCCCTGTGGGGAGCTTGACAAGAGGCCCTGTGGCTTCCAGTGCCAGGTGTGTGATTGTTGCCACAAATTCCCTGGCACCTTAGCTTTCAGACAGCGGATCTTGAGCTGTGATGTCTGTCTGTTTGTCTGTCTGTCTGTCACGGGATGTGAGTTTCCCCAGCTGTGGCTCCCTCCCTCTCTATATCTGCTATTGCGACTCACTCAGACATGTTCCCAAAATAGGATCCTGGGGACAGATAGACGCAGTTGTCTCCTCCTCTGAGAGGCACATAGAAGACACGGTGCCTCTCGGGCCCCATGGCCTGTCCAGCACTGTCCAAGCAGTGTCTCTGCTTCAGAAAGCCATCAGCAAACTCAAACTCAGTTCTGAAGCTCCGTTCCCAGCACAGCGGCTCTTGTTTCTGCCTGGTGGATTCCACACTAGTGAACAGCTCCTGTGTATACTCGGCTGCCCATGTCAGGAACCTCATTTGTTATTGACTCTTTCATCTCTGTAATTAGGCCTGGTCCCTGGTTCTGGCCTCCAACCCATCCTTCAATTCTATTGTTTCTTCTTAGTAACAACAAACTGTCTCTTCCTCTGGTAACACATCACCACAGTGCTAATGGATGGCAGAGAGAATACCTAATTACACGGGGAAAAAAACCAGCATGAGCTGTGGCACAGCCCCCGGCCCTGCAGGTCTTCCTTCCTGTGACTTTGCCCCCAGTCAGCACTCTCTCTTCAGTCACCATCTCTATGCTCTTCAAGGCTCCTCGGTGCTTCTGTAAGGGAGGCCAGGCTCCTCAGCTTACCTTACAGGGCCTGTCGTGGCACGACACTGACTGACTCCGGTGACATTTTGTCTGTTCACCTCTTTGTCTCCCTCCCCCCAAAATAGCCTGCATGGGATCGGGCCCTATTCCAGCTCTCCCCACACTCTTTCTGCCTCCAGGCCTTTCTGTGTGCTCCGGTTTTCTCACTGACTTCCTCATCTCCTAGCTAACTCCTAGTTTTCTGCCAAGTCGGGGAGGAAGTGTCTCTCGGTCAAGAAGTTGGCTCTGACCTTTTAACCCCGAGTAGGCATTTCTCCACGGTCCTCTCCTAACATTGCATTTTCCTAAGTATCACTTAGTCATTCGATTGCAACTGTGCCTTTGCTTTTCTGTTGACTGTGTAAGTCAGTTTATGAAGACAAGCACCAGCTTCTCTGCTCCACTGTCCTAGTTGTTATACTCAGAAAAAGGCTTTCGAAGCAAATATGTAAATCAAAAATGAAAAGAGGGAAAACACAGCTGTGGAGACATTTAGAGAATGAGTGATTGATACGTCACCAGCACCTAGAGAGCCAGTGATCTGAGAATCAAGAAGTGAACTCTGGTCCTGGACATCAGTGCTTTGTGGCTGAGGCAGGAGCTCTTCCAGTGACACAAGGGGCGGAAGCCAGGGCACAGTGGGTTGAAGCTCACTTTGTGCTGATCATGTATAGTTAGCAAATACAGACAAGCCGGCTGAAAAGTTATACGACAGACGTAAAAAGAGAAACATTTAAAGAACATACACATAAAAGATCAAAGACATCACCCGGGAGAAACTTACGACTCTCACCTTCAGAGGCAAACACAGAACGGAAAGTGCCACTGGTCTGAGGTCCATGAGCACATTCTGCATCCTCTTGAGTTCTGACAAAATGTGGCAGGAGAGACGCACTCAGGGAGGAAATTTACAACACTGGCAAGCTATGCTCTGTGCAGCGAGTAACAGCTTTTAATCGGTACGTCCTTTTTTTTTGCTTATTGTAATCACAATGTAAAGAGAAATAGCTGAAACCGAGATGCAGAAAATCCTTGATTTAATTTGTATTAAATATTTATATCTGCAAAGTATGAAGAGCCACACAGCACACAATCGTATATTCACCTCCCAGCCTGAGGAGTAAACTTTTATTCCATTCAGTGGGAGATCTGGTGGATTTTGACTTAAAAGACTTTTCTCCCAGACATACAAATCTCCACTCGTGGTACAACTCATTTTTTAGCATGAAAAATGTTTCCGCTGTGGAAAGTCATAACCATCTTGTCAACGTTTATACAGAAAACATTTTCAGTAAACAGAGCAGAGTGCCGAGTTAGGGGAAGAAAGTGTGAGGCCGGAGGATAAAAGCCAGGGGAGCCCAGCAGATGTGCCCTGAGCCTTCTCATCATCATCCATCATACCCTGTCCCGCTCCGCGGCTCTCCACGGCAGGCCTCAGACCCCTGAGGGTAGCAGAGTTTATTGTGCGGGCGCTGTAAATCCATATGCACGTTCAGGACGGGGAGACTAAATAAATACTGTGTCATACAACACACTGCTATTTTTAAAGTGTCTACAGATGAGGTGGTGAATAAAACACAATTTCACTTACTTGCTTCATTGGCTGAACGGAAGTCTTTGATCATCTGTGTCTTCTCAATCTGAAGATGTGAGCAGCATGATTCCCAGCACAGCGAGTCCTCACACTCACACGCCAAAGGGCCGTTTGCTAGAAAACATGTATAAAACCACGAGGTGATCAGAGAAGCGGGAAGCAAAATGTTTAGTCTCATTTTTCAGTAATTATCTGTATCATACAAAATCTATCCTCGCAGTGTGTTCAAGGAACAGGCTTCGTGCGTTGCGCAGCCTTTGTCTTCGGAGAATGCTGCTCTGTTCGTCTCTCCTTCCTCCGCTCTCAGCGCATCAAATCTTGGGAGATGGAGCCGGGCGTCTGCGCGGGGCCGCGGATCCGGAGCGGGGCTTCTCCTCCTCTGTGGACGGTTTATGGGCCTCCCCAGGGAGAGAATGGGGCGAGCAGCGCCACCTCCTCTCTGCCCCCGTTCTCTCACAGAGGACTCCTTGTGCTTGCCCTTGTTCCCACGTCATGGTGTGGCGGGCCTGGCAGCGCGCTCAACGCCCCACTCAGCTCTGGCCCGACGTCCTGTCCAGGGCGAGCGAGCGTTTGAAGAGCCAGTGGGTGTCAACCTCGCCGTCCCCTTCTGTCTGCTGTGAAATAATCCCGCGCTCCTTCTCCCACCAGGATACAGCGGACAAAAGCAATGAGTCCCACACAGTCTGCAGTTACGAGAGCTCGGAAACCAAGAGTGCCAAGGGCTCCTTACTGCTAACTGAGGACATTTTCCCCCAAAGATGGCAAACAGCGCCGACGTGCTCATCAGCTGTCCGTCCCACAGCTCGCGCACGCACGGCGCACAGGGCCGATAGAGCCTCCTGGGGCCGCCCGGAGGCCCTGATTTTGGTGTTTCAAACTGCATCTCCACGCTTCACACAAGTCCCTCAGCCCCTTCTTGGAAGTCATCTTTCTCAAAAGTGAAAGTTCCTTTCAGTGGGTTGGGCGGTTGTAACACAGACAGGGTGGCCACTGCCTAGCCCCAGGGGCACCCTGAGGGCAGCGGCCCCGCCCCCCAGTTCTCAGCTCACTTGACTCCACACTAACCTGCCCAATCAAGATCTGGCTGGACGGGCGTCCTCACTTGTGCTTCGGTGCCGTTCTTTCCCTCTGGGTACCCTTTGCTTGGAAGTACAGTGAACATCTTTTCCTTGTATCCGTTCTTTAGAATATCATCTAAATCGATCATTTTTTTCTTTTGTTTTAGTTTTTCTTTGTTGGTTTGAAACTGATAGTTTCCAGATATATGCTGAAAACTTGAAACTGAAGTCCTCCTTGCCTCTCAGCTTTTCCATAAAACAGGAATGCCATTTGTCTGTCACCCACGAACGCACTTTGCTTTTGGACATTCTTCGGAGTGCAGAGATGGCAAGCTCGAGCGTCGACATGGGCTGAGACGAGAGCAAAACTATGTCGGAAGACGCAGAGAGGACACCGTTGTCTTTGCTCCCAGCCATTGCTGAGGAGCCAGACTGAAAAGCACGTTCAGGGAACAGTCCACACCTCTGAGGGAAGAGCAGACTTCAGTTAAAGTGGCGAGATGGAAGAGGGCTCTCATGCTGGGTTCTGCACCTCCTCTGCCCTCCTAGAGACGTCCCACATGATACTCCAGTGCCCCTGAAAAGCAAGTTAACTTGCCAAAATTAACTTCTCTTTGAATATAAGTTCATTATAGAGCACTGGATGCAATATACTATGATGGCCCATCTTTAATAAAGGAACAAATGGGATGAAGTTTAATTTCCTCACCAATTAAATATATAGCAAATATTGATAACTTATGATGTATAAATGATGAGTAGTTATTTTTTGAAATAATTTGTGAACCATATCTTGTTTCTGAAGGGTGCAAGAGTAAATGTTAACTAACTAGATAAGAAACTACTTATGTGGAAGAGAAAAGCAAAATGAAATTTTTATAAAGAGTCCTGGAGACCTTTTCTGTACCTGACTTGGCCTAATCTGTTGACACTTTGGCTTTTAACTCATCATTAAAAATACTCTTTGATGAAGAGTTACAAATACTAACAAGATAAAATTTCTTTTTTCTCTCTCTGCAGCTTTTAAAACTACTTCTGGTGATTATCACAATTCAAGATCATTGGGACATTTTAGTTCTCTTAGCCATGATTCTGGGCTGAATCTCCACTAAGGGAAGTAGCACTGGTGCTAATCCTAACTTGGCAGAATCTTTGGGTTCCACCCCTGCAGTTACCAAAACATTTGCATTTAGTCAGAAACACCAGTTCGTCACTTCAGAAGACCAAATCTCTTCTCCACCCCACAGTAACCTGTCATAGACCATGGCAAGCAGGAGTAGATGTGGACAGACTCACGGAATTACAGGTCCAAATCCTCTCTGATGTCAAGACATGACTGAGATGCTTCCACTTTTTTGAGTCTTCTTGAATATTACAAAAAATTTTTTAAGAATCAACAAAAATTTTAGAACATTTTAATTTCTCAAAATCATATGCTAGCACATAAAAAATAACCTTTTGATAAGACAAAAGTTGAGACCTTTTGTGAACAAAGACCTACCTAAACAGCTTTCCTGAGGATGCCTGTCTCCCAATCATCAGGGCTCCTGCTCAGAGCTGAGAGCAGTTTCTGGAGCCAGTTAGCCTTGTTTTTCCAGGTTAAAAAAACTGAAGATGAAGAATGTAAGTGATGTACTTTGAGCACAGCCAGTGAGCGGATGGTAAAGCATGACTGTCTCTCTTCAGGGGAAGGGTCATGGAAGAATCAGGAGACCTTGGGAGGATGGTAGGCTGATGGCTAGCAACTGATAAGGCGATGAAGATAGATTTATTGCATTGAAAAGAAATATTGGGCAAAGTCATCGTAAAATGGACTGAGTCATGGCCAGATGTGGCTACTCAAGATGCCAGATTGTTGCTTCCACATTTATTTCAGTAAAGGTTACAGTGATGACATTGTTCCAAAAGACACAGGAAAGGCAGTGTCTTCCTCTGGGAGGGCCCTTGTGTCTAGTATTCCCATGCTGATTTCGGTTTTGCAGTTGAAAACTCTGAGGGGAGACTTTTCCAGTGGATTATTAAGCTGGAAAGCAGGAATGTTAGACCCTAACTTTAGTCCACTTTCCAGACACACTCTGTTCTGAGTCATGCTTTAGTAATTTGGACTTCAGCAATGACTTCCTCTATTTGAGGATCTTACTTTATTTGGAGACCCACAGTAATTCGTCCCTTCGAGATACTGGAAGTGAAGACTGGGAAAGCAACATTTTATATATTTCCCATACTTTTGGGATTTGAGGCTCCTCCATATCTTGCCCAGCCATCCTAAAGCAGAAGACAGGCAAGCTCTGTGAGCTCTTTCCTCAAGAATTCATTTCAGCTTCTCGTGTAACACACAAATATGGCATCTTTTCCACCAACCACAAAACTTGTATTTTTACTGAATGCCTTAGACTCTAAAGAAAGATTAGATACAATGATTTTTTTTTAAAAGCACCAAAATCTATGTTCTGAGAATGTCAGGATATGCACACAATATCTCTGTCTGAGAAAATGTAATTTGATACAGATGTTCTACTAGATAATTTGGTAAAATATACAAAAACTTCCAAATACTTCTATTTTCCAATTCAAATACCCTTGTGACAATTCACAGTGGCAGAGTGAAGATATGCTTACTTCAGCCCTCGTTTCCTCTGGAACTCCAGTGAATGGCAAAGATAGATGCACAGTGTAGAGTTCTCCTTTTCTACATCTCTTAGAGTTCAGTAAGTTTCTTTGTCCCTGCAGCCCTATTGATGGCAATAGCAATAAATGTTGCTAACTTATCTGGATTTTTAGTTCTCCCAACATCTTTATAAATCATTCAAAACCTGAGACTTGAACCCTAAAACTAAAGACCATAACAAGGCTAAACTGGAGACCAAAACTAAGGACCATAATGAGACTAAGAGGATGATCAATATTTTTGTCCTTGCTCCTCCAAAGTCAGTCAGAACCCAGGATGTGACAGGATACCTCTAAAAAGGCCTTGCAATTCTAATGAGTCTCACAACCTCCCAAGCCAGGAGACTGTAGGATCCTAGAGGAAAATAATAAACCAATGGGCATTGTGCAAAACAGAGAGTCACTAAAGAGAGACATCTCCCCCATGCCTACAAGGGAAGCCACATGGTTAGGCAAGACTATGACCTACCCTGGAAATGGACACATTCGGTAGAGAACAAGCTAAAGGACTGTGAATCTCCTCATGCAGCCCCAGAAGAACTCCTTCAAGGACCTTACCTGAGGTAGACAGGCAGATAGGACACTGGACTTTTTTTACTGACCACACAAGGAGGAGACTCTATGCTCTGAGACTTCACTTACTATAGTGGGGTTAAACCTTCTGGGAAAACAGAGGTTAATATTAATGTCAAAAGGCTTATGCCAAATGCTTCCTAATTTTGATCTGATTTTGACAACTTTTTGAAGCTACTATTCATCAGTATTCTGCTTTTCTTAATTTATTTATTTTGTATTTTTTTGAGACAAAGTCCTGCTTTTGTAGTTCAGGCTGGTCCTGAACTCAGCCTTGAACTCAGAAATCCTCCTGCCTCTGCCTCCAGAGTACTTGGATTACAGGCATGAGTCACCACGCCTGACACTGTAGTATGTGGTACTGAGTGCTGGTGAGCATGAGTCACCACACCTGGCATTGCTGTATGTAATTACTAGGGACTGGACCCAGGCCCTTGCACTTGCAAGGCAGGCATTGGAACCACTGAGCTGAATCCCAGCCCTCAATATTCTACTTTTAGTTTTCGGTTCTTGGCTATTTAGCATCATTATAAAATCAAACTTAAGCATCAATGACTTGCTAATGTTCTTGTCCTTCTTTCCAGACTATCAAGAAATGATGGTTCTCTGAACAACAGAATTTGATATTCTGATATCTCTGTCCTATTAAAGTAAGACTTTTGATTCCTAGCTGGGCAGAGTCACTATTCCTCTCAATCTGAAACACGCATAGGAAGACAGGTCTTCAGCCTTTCTGCATCCCTTCAGAATAAGAGATCAAAGTCTTGAGTGGGAACATGAGCTCAAATAGAATAAATAAAAATAGGTAAGGAGGAGACAAGGAAAATCATCACTGAAAAATTTTAAGAAGACTTTGATTTTCAGACTCAAGTTACCCAAGATTTTCCTTATCTGTGGTCTCTAGGCTTGTTTATGCTTCTTTCTTCCAGGCACATCACTGGCTAAATCCCTTGAAGATACTGTCTCTAAATTAGCTTAGTTGATAAGATAAAGCACAGAAACCCAACCTTAAGAGAAACAGATTCAAAAGTTTTACAGAATGTTTTTTAGGAAACCTATCTTAGATCACACACACACACACACACACACACACACACACACACACACACACATATACACACACATACATAGTGGACTAAGTCCTGTCTTTTCTTTGTAAGGTAGGCCATCCCTTCATCCATTAAGCAAGCCATATCTTTGTACGCACTGGTGGACTATTGCTTTTCTTCTGTAAGATCTCAAATTTTCTATGGATTCAAAAGTTATACAGAGTCCACCATCAAATCCATGTAAATATCCTCTGCCCCAGATTATAGCATTTCTATTGCTAGAGGGCTTGACCTCTATGGTATGTACTTTAAATTCTGCCTAAAGAAACCATTATCCCTCTAAAAAATAGTTCCTCTATTGAATTCTCTTTCTTTAGGTCTACTGCCAGATAAGTTAGCAATATCCATTGTACTTCCATCAACAGGGCTGCAAGGACAAGGCAACAAGTTATTTCAGACAATGCACAGGATCTGCGTCCCACTGGGAGGAACTGGAACCTTGGAGTAAGGACAGCTTGGAGCCTGAAGGTATTGCACTGGATGAGATGGAAGAAATGCTGCTGGATTCACAGGGGCTCCCAAAGCAAAGTGGAGCAGGACGAATATCTGCCTTCTCCCTTCTCTCCTCTCTCCTATCTCATCTCTACTTCCCAGCTGCTGAACCTAGATGAGCCCGGGTTGTGAGGAAGTGTTCTTGGCAGGTGTTGCTTCCCTGTGATCTCGAGCAAAGCAGAGGGATGGAAGAGGATGACTAAGAGCAAAAGGGCAAACGTCTGGCCAAGCAGACAACACAGAGCGGGGTGTATGCGTCCCTGAAGGGTGAGTCTCATAAATTCCTTCAATATAAAATGCAGATGGGAAGCATTTGACAGAGGAACAAGAGAGCGAAGTCATCAGCCTACCGTAGACTGAGAGCTCTGAAAAGGACGACAGTGAATCCGCCTTTGAACTCCAAACACGCCATGTGTGCAGAGCCAGTAGGCACAGTGGGGTGGGGAATTAAAGATAGAACTGAAAACAGATTACTGAGGGTCTGAATACGCTAGGACTCTTCCAGACAGGCGCCCGAGCTGCAGTGTGTACACTCTGATCAGACAGGCAGCACTTTGTCCCCAGGCAAAACAAATGATGAAGCCCACCGAAAGGAGCTGAGCAAATGGAGGAAAGCTAGAATCTCTAAATTGCCTGGTGCTTCAGAGGAAAACTGCTCTCATTTTAGATACTGCAAACCTTCAGCCCAACAGTCAGCTCCCCGTCTGCTCTCCCTAAATCCAAGTTACAAGTCACTATTGTTTGACCGTGAAGGAAATTCTAGGAGGAAAGAGAGAGAACTATTAAAGAAACAGTACTACTTATGTGAAAGCAGAAACACACACACACCATATACCCATCTTTCCCTTTGTAATAACAGACAGAAATTTCTAGCATGTAGGGAGATGTAGCAACTTGAAGAGCAAAATATCAAATCTTAAAAAATAGAAAAATAACCTTGGAAGCTGAAAGAGTTTAGGAAACAAGAAGAAGTTAAAATCATTCTTATAAACATTATTTAAAAATTAAAGGGAAGTCATATTTACCAAGCAAAAGTAGAACAACAAGAAAATGGTCTTAAAGAATTAAATAGAACTGTTAACACTAGAAATATAGTAAATATGCTTAAAAACAAAGTTGTGGAAATGTGCCAAACTTCTAAACAAACAAACAAACAAAGCAAAAGATGTGAAACAGAAGAGACAAACTCATTCAATTAATCAATCTCCCAAAAAGAGATGAAGAAACATTCTAGCAAATAATAAAAAGATAGGTACTGTAGCCAAAGAAAGCCAAGAATCTTCCGTTTGGATTATATTCTTTTCCTCTGAGTGAACAAAGTAAGACCTCTATCCAGTTCATTACAGTGACAAATCCAAACAGTGTAGTTAAAAAGAAAAACCTCAAACTTTCAAGGAGGAAAAAGGTCATATGTTATACTTTCAATGTTCTAAGATATACCACATACAAGTACAAATTCTCAATGATGAATGTGATCATAATGTATACCTAAAATGTACCATAAAACTCAGTAAAGGGGAAAAGAAAAATAAAAGTTAAATTATTCTCATCTAGAAAACTGTATGAACATGATACCAGAGATACAAGCACTAAGTGCCAGGAACCAGCAATATGTTACCTTGCAGGTAGCTCTATGAGCAGTTCAGCAGCCCTGTCCACACAGGAAGAGGCCCGCGGCAGACTCCACCTCGCAGAGACGCGATGGAAGAGAGAGCCCAGACCAAGGTCACATCCAGTCCGAAGGCTGCTGGATAAACAGGTCACTCCTCCACTAGCCATATGGCTTACAATATGAGAAAAATGAGGACAAATAACAGCAGAAGTGCAGGTGGAAAGTAATGAAATTTCAAGGGAGAGATTTGTAGTAGAAAGTCACAATAGTTATGGCCTGTGTTTAGATGTCCCCCCCAAAGCTTCCTACTTTTTCAGAGGTGCCTGAAGCTAGACTGTGACTGATTCATGGTAACACTAGGCCGTGTTATCTGCCCCAAGTAGAATAAGATAGAGACAGGGAGATGTGACTTTTGTGACCATACATGCACCATGAATGTTTTTTTTCCCTAGGACACTCCTCTGTCCTGTGCATTCGGCTGATGATGGACTAAAACCTCTACAAACTATGAACCAAATAAACCCTCTAGCCTTTAACTTTGAGTGTCCGGTATTTTGTCTCAGCAAGAAAAGAAAAGTAACTAACACAATGATCGAATAAGAGGCAAACTAAACACTGTGATGTTAAGGCACCTGTTTGGCTCTTCTGGCTGGGAGTGGTATTGTTCAGGTGGCCAAGAACCTCTCCAAGGACCTATAAGCCTATAAGGCGCTCAAAGCTGAGTCCACTGCTTCACGTGGAATTTATCTGGGTTTGCTGTAATGGATAGCATTGTGCAATCATTCCTTTATTTCTTTAGTGTCATATTTTAAGAAAGAGAAAAACCTGGGGACAGAGTGAGGTAGGTCAAGTTGTGATTGAAGAAGAGAAAAAAAATAGCAACTCCCCAGACAATACAAGTATCAAAGAAAAGTAATGTGGGCAAATTTTTCTAAGATGAATGATGGGAGAAAATAACAGGACACCAATGATATCATCTGTAAGGCGCATCGGGTGTCAAGAAGTACTGTCAATACTAGTGGGAAAAACAGACTTATAGCCGTATTATCTAAATTTACAAATAAAACTAAATTTAAGGCTAAAAGCAAAAGTATAGCAAATATTAAAAGAAGGTGGGGAGTTTATTAAAACTGAACAAATCCCTGGCATCACCTCAGGCAGTCCCTCAGTTTGCCTAAGCTTGTCAAACCAGTAAACAGAAAAAAAAAAATTATTATCTAGTGTGTTAATATTAGACCATAAAAAATGGCAGCCCCTTAGAAAAGCCAAATTTCAGGGACAATGTTGAGATTGTAACAAAAAAGTAAGGAAACAAATTTTATGTATATGGGGGGGTGGTAGGGTGGGTAGGGCTATGGGAAAAAATGAGAATTAAGTTGTGTCTTATACTGGTACAAATCCCCATTATGGAGTGCAATCATGATGTGTATATTTAATGTACCAGTAAAGATAAAAAAAAAAAGAAAAGCCAAATTTCATCTGACCTGGCATGGCACCTATATTTCAACATGATCTTCCCATGCTTTATAATCAGTAAGACCTGAATAGCATTCTGCTAACACCGAGCAGCTCGGTCTTGCACTGGCATGTGAGACTCGCACGTGGGGCTTTAAAACAGTATTGCAAAGGAACACATAACCCAGGTCCTACCCTAAGAAATTCTATCTTAGATGGTCTGCATGAGCTTGGGAAATCCTTGTTTTGTTGTGTGCTTTGACTTGTTATTAACAATTTCTGAAGTTCTTAAAGTCTATAGTCACGGCTGAGAATTCATAACCTACAATACTAGTTGTAAGGGACCAGTAGAATGAAAATAAACACAACTGGGAATGCTCACTTGCAGATCTGCATGGGCAGAGGGCGAAGGCAAACATGAACACAATATTTTTAAATCTGTATCATGAGAAGTGAATTTATTTTTTGTGGAAAACGATTCTGACTCAGCACTTGTGCTATTCAGATTTTTCTTGGGTAACTCATCAATTATAAAAATATTTATGCTTATAGAATTTAATGATAGTTGCTGTCCACAAGTTTAGGCAGTATAAATTTCCATTAAAAACAGTGAAGAAACAGCACAATATCACAGCAATTGGTGACTGATACAGTCTGGTCTTGTAACAGAAACTGCCAACTCCTTCAGCATCAGTATTTCCTCTCTCCCATTAGTAGGAGAGTCTTTGATATGGAGTTGACCACGTGGCTATCAGAAGACTTTCCTCTTTCCCTGGTAGCTAAGGATATCTACATTACCATGTTCCAGCTAATTCAATTTCAGGAGAAGCTACGTGCACAAATTCCAGAAGCTTTTCTTTATCAAGAAGATGAACCAAGAATTTTTCCTGCCCTTCTGCTTGTTGGCTTGAAGACATTGCTGTAACCGAAAAAAGCATTTTGGACAATGAAGATATTAACAATCCACTGAACTGATGGATACAGAAGTGAACCCTCCTCATGGGTACATGAGGCACTCTCCAAGCCAGACCATATGACAGACCACAACACAAATCTTAGCAAACTTAGAAAGATTGCAACTTTACAAAGCATCTTTTCCAGGCACTGGGATGAAGCTAAAAATCAATTAGCAGAGGAAAAATTGCAAATTCCACAACACATTTTTTAGCAAGCGGAGGACTGATAAACACATAATGGGATATTATTCAGCCTTCAAAAGGAAGAAAACCCTGTCGTGGGATATGAAATGAATAAATTTTGAACACAAGATCAATAGAAAAATAACCACTCTGATTCCACTTATATAAAGTATGTGAAGTAATCTAATACATAGAAACAGAAAGTAGTTAAACTAGAAGAAAGTAGAATGGTGGGAGAAGAGGGGTAATGGAAGTTGTTTAATGGATAGTATTGCAGTTCCACATGATAAAAACAAATCAAGAGATCTTTTTCAGAGTAATGGGAATAAACTTACCTAAGCTGTACCCTCAGAATTGACCTAGCAAATTTCATGTCACGTGCTTTTAATACAATAAAAAAGAATATCAGTTTCTTTGGTTAGCCACACTGTCAATGTGCCAGAGGCAATAAGAATTGTAGAAGATGATATACCAAAAAGCAAGTAACGGCTGTCAAACCTGAGACTACAACCTTTTCTCATCAGATTTGTCTGATATTTATGCATGGAGCACCAAACATTTTCCTAATATAAAAATGGAACTGTTTCTATTTTGAGAAATGTAGAAGGAAACTTCCACTCGTGATTCCTATGAGTGAGTGACTTATACACTGCAAACCTGTGTTTACCAAAGAAGCAAGTACTATACCCTCCTCAAAATCAAGCCAAGACTGGGGCCGGGGAGTTAGCTCAGTGGTTCCGGCGCCTGTCTCGCAAGCGCAAGGGCCTGGGTTCGATTCCCCGGTAACCACATAACAATACTGGGTGTGGACCACACCCAGCAGCAACCAGTACCACATACCACAGTGCCGGGCGTGGTGGCTCATGCCTGTAATCCCAGCACTCGGGAGGCAGAGGCAGGAGGATTGTGATGTGAGTTGGAGGCTGAGCTTGGGGCCAGCCTGAACCACAAAGCGAGACCCTGTCTCAAAAAAAAAAAAAAAAAAAAAAAATCAAGCCAAGACTTCACTGTCCCTACTCTATCACGTGTCTCGGACTGGGGTAGAAAACTTGCTATGTTCAAAAATCAGATTTTATTTCATAAATTCCCTTAGTTTAGCAGTAAAGCAGAGGCTGAGGTTGTGGGAAGTGAGAGGAGGCGGAGGCGGAGCATAACTGCTGAAGGCGGGGCCACAGCCCAGGTGTAGGCTCACATTTTGTCCTTGGGTTGCACCTGCTCTACATGGTGTTGCACCACGCCACAGTCACTCACTGAGCAGGTCACTGCCTTAGCAGGGCCTGTGGCTGCCCTTCCACCCACTGATGTGCTATTACGCTCTGAGAAGGAGTCATTAGTTATTTCTCTTTTATTTTAAGTGACTGGCCAGATGGTGAACGTAAAGGTGGCATGAAAGAGTTAAACTGGAAGGTCTTTGCATTATTAAAGCCAAATGTTCAGCAGAGGAGCTTCACTGTAAATGTCAGGATCTCTCTGTTGCTCTGTAAATCTTAAAGATTCTACCAGATAATAAAGTCTATCAATAAACCAACAAACATCATGATAGGCGATCCCATGGATTATGCTAGTGTAGGACTTCTTTTGTGGTGTTTTAATAGTTCTGAGAAGACTAGTTCCATATGCTAACATCGTGTGCTTTTTAACCCTATAAATGTTTCATTGTACTAATCTTGATGATTCAGTTACTAAACAAACCAAAATGTCAGAAAAATTAATAAAGGAATCATGGAATGAAAAAAGTTGGTAATATTTCCACCAAATATTTAACAAATCTCATCCCTAATCTTCTGTTAGATTTTGAAGATTACCCTATTTCTACCTTTGTTTTTAGGTTTGAATATGCTGTGAGTCATCACCATTGGTTTTTTCATTTTTAACTCTTCTCAATTTTAAGGGATAACCTTGAAATATGAACTGTCTTGTAATATTACCTCTGGTTCCTCTTTACTTCCCCATAACTCTTTTACTCAGTTTATAATGTATCTTCACTCTGACAAAAAAGCTGAACTAAAAGTTAAATTGTACTGTGAAAGTGAAATTGTCTTCACAATTCAATATGGCTTTGTTACTATAAGTATTACGCTTTACATAGCATTTCATGCTGTTTAAGTTTAGAATTATAAAAGAGAAGGAAGATATTCAAAAGAGGTCTTGATTAAGAAAGTAAAGAAGAAAGAAAAGAAAAAGATAGGAAGGAGGGGAGAAAGGAAGGACAGAAGAATAAAAGAAGCAAAGAAAGAAATAAAGGGAGGAAGAAAGGAAGAGAAGAGAAGAGAAGAAAAGAGGCTGAAAGAAAGTGAGAGAGGTAGGAAGGGAGGGAAGAAGGAAGCAAGCAAGGATTGAAAGTACAGACAGTCGTAGAGCAGACTTTTCAGGTTAGTGCTTCTTTAAATAATAGCGATAATCTGAATGGCTCTATTGAATTTCCATCCTGAATCTCATTTAAAAATATTTAAATCTTCAGAACAGAAATAAGACACATATGAAAATGATTCAAAATTTGTTGTATTCAATCTAAGAGTATATTTTCACCAAATCATGGAAGAAAAACATTGATACTGTTTTTTAAAATAGAATCTTTAAATACTACCCTGCAAAGGAAAAGTAAACATACAGTTTTATTATCTCCAGCAAAACGTATGTATCAAGCCACTCAAAAGTTCTGAGAGGATTTATGCTGACTTAGAGAACATACTCAATATCTAGGTCTTAAAACATTGTGCTGGGCTTGCAAGTCTACAGCACATCAGGAGTAAAAACTATCTTATGATGTCTGTTGGCTTTCCTTTAGTTTATGTGTAGCCAGCTGGTGGGTGACCTCTTTGTGTAAATATTCAGCTTTCCACATAATCAGACTCCTTTCACCTTGCTGTGACATCATTCTGGGGACCCTTTGATCTCTAATTCCCCAAACATACACATTAGTTTAAATAACAATAAGAAGATTGCTACTGGCCACTAATCCCACAGCTGATGTCATATGTGTATGTATGTGCCTAATGTATATGTTTGTTGTTGATATGTCACAGAGGCTTTCTCAGGCCCAGTGGTACACCAAAAATATATCTTTTTTTGAGTCTACATTTCAGAATTTTTGAGAATGCTTGTGCATATCTCTGGTGAAATACATACTTAATGTAAGCTCCCTTTCTCTTCAAATGTCACTAGTTGATATTTTTGGTTAACTGATATTTTTTAAGGAGATATATTAAAGTATAGGGTTAGGGACCCTGTCACACATTATTTTTCCATATGGGTGATAAAAATAAATGTAAAGCTCTACTGTTCAGCAATATGGGAGCCAGGCTGTAAAAGTCACAATGATCTTCTAAATAACAATCAATGGTTTATTTAGTGCCTGATGAAGATAAATGGCACAAGGCAGCTGTGAAAAGAATTCTCACTGGTCACTGACCCGCAGACTGTAGTACCATCTTTCATTTTAAGAAAACTATCAAACTAAACTTAAGATCCAAATTCTTTGGAGTTACAGTGACGTATCCTAAATTCTGCTTCAGTGGCTATTCACTGTATTTGTTGAAGTAAAATGTCATGAAATCGTTCTGATCTTGAATATTGATGACTATTTTAATGCAAACCCTTTCCACAGGCCTGTGTTCTTCTTGAGACTAGAATGGTGTGTGGGACACATTAGGTGGCAGATAAATGTGAATGAATGAATGAATAAACCATTCACACTGTACTGAGTTGTTGAAGATTTGGACCCTGAAAGTGATGTCACATTCCCAAAAGATTCACAACTAATAAGCAGATAATAACAATGAACATTTACAGACTGTTTTTTATGTGTGAGACATTGGCCAGGCACTGGCATTCTTTGATATAGTGATCAAAACGACCCTTTAAATAGAAGTTAGGTTACCTCAGAGGACAAAAGTCCAGTGTCCAGGTTACACAGCTAAGAAACGGTGAACCTTGAATAAAGTTGAAGTCATCTTGGCTCCATGGTATACATTTTTAAAAGGTAGGCACCACACTCTCTCTCAACACACTACAGTTTCACTGTGACTTTGTGGTCTTTAAATTCAATGATAAATTATGACTACATGTGGTGGGAAAATTACATCTTACTGCTTACAGAAAGAGGAAGCACTTTAGGAAACAATAAGCTTTCTATCCACAAATATGTGGTTTTTAAAAATATGTCTATAAATGTAGATTCAGCCCATCATCTATCCTTTTCTGAACAGTACATGAGAATTCATCCTGTAAATTCATTTCACAAATGGGAAAAGAAATAGATATAAGGATTCACTGTTGCTGTTCTCATACTAGTGAAAAAAATCTGGAAACCACCTCAGTGAAACTCCATTTCCTGGTTGAGCAAATCACAAATCTGTACAGAATGGCTGCCCAACTTTCCAAAAGGGTGATGAATAAAATTTCAAGACTGAAAGAAAATAACAAACTACCCCTAAACATACATCTATCCATTTTCTTATTTTATTCTGCATCTGCTGAAAATATATGCTTTTCTCCCACCTCTACTATGCTATTTTTCACTTTCAAGTCCATGGTGATTTTGCATTTTAAAATAATACCTGTATAGAAACATTTTTGTCCACATAAGGAAAAATTAAATAGCACATGTATCTATAATATATCTCAAATTTTATGATTAAACTACTTGTAAAGACAGAAAGCCTGCAGCCCAAAAGAACTATAACTGCTTATTTAAATTTTCACTTATTTCAAACTCAGTAAGAACTTTTTTGATCAGTAATACTCTGTCCATATTAAAGAAACAGTAGAATAAGGATAGCATTGAAATCACCTTTTTAAATATCCCTAACTAATGTATTTGTCACTGGCTCCAGAAGCAACGGAACTAGACGACATCGCTGCCGTGCAGAGCTGACATTGATGTCCTGGGAAATGGGTGAGCAGAGACAGGTTTTGCAGTCAGACTGACCAGATGTGTTCTGACTCCTGACTGCTTAGCAGATGTGCAGGTCCAAGCTGTGATTAACTCCTTGCAGGCCTCAGTTTCCTCACTTGTGCACTGTGGCACTAGCAGTGTCTCCCTCGTGGAGTGGCAGATACACTGTGAAGGTAGCGCTGGAGAGGAGGCTCTGACAGCAGCACTTTCCTGCTCCATTTTGACTCATATCAAGAAGCAGCAAAAAGCTGTGGTTCTTCTACAGAATGGAGTATTACTCTGCCATAAAATGATAAGTTTGAATCATTATACTTAAATGGATATACCTTGAGGATATCCTCATAAGTGAAATAAATAGATCACAGATAGGTACGTATTGCATCTTTTCTCTGGTATGAAAAAATAAAGATGTAGAATTGTATGTTATATATTGTGAAATAGAAAAGGCTCAAAGTAAAATAGGGTGAAGGGGAAAAATAATGAGATTATAACAAAAAAGTAAGGAAACAAATTTTATGTATATGGGGGACAGTAGGGTAGGTAGGGCTATGGGAAAAAATGAGAATTAAGTTGTGTCTTATACTGGTCCAAATCTTATTTGGACTCTTCAGCTCCCATTATGGAGTGCAATCATGATGCATATATGTAATGCACCAATAAAGATTTTTAAAAAAATATGTGGTGCAGCAGTTAATAAATTTCCTGATGATCTTGAAAAAAAAGAAGAAGAAGCAGCAGCTACCAAGAGCAATGGCAAGGAAAGGTGGCCACCTTGCTATCAACAACTGCAATACTTCCACAGCTCAAAGCTTTTTGAAAGACTATTTCTTATAGAAAGTTGAAAGCTTACTACTTGGATTTAAAAAAAAAATCACTAGACCAATCTTTCTTTACATGAATGTTCACAGAGCTCTAGTCAGAACAATGTGAATTGAGGGAAATATTAAAGTGACACTTTCAGGGAAGAAACAGGTGACTGTTGTTACCTTTTCTATCTTTCAAATTGTTAATGCTGTAGCGCACATCCAGTGCAGGTGGGAGAAAGGCGAGCTCTTGGGGACCCACACAATGAGCTCTCAGAATCAGGAGTCACCTCTTCCAGGGTCACTACGTCCTTGTCCCAGGCAACACTCAGCCAGTTTGTCTCCAGAGCTGCCACTTGATCTCCAAGAAAGTGTATGGGACCGGCTGCTTTCTGAGCCACACTTCACTATGAGAAGCACAGAGGGTTCATTTACCTTATTTGGACTCTTCAACTGTTATCATTTTAAAATTTATTTTCTTCATGAGGGGAAAACATGTTTGCAAAATCCAAATCCATACACTGGATTATTATCCTCTTTTGAGGAGGCAGTGATGGGAGCTGCCTCCCGTCACTGGTAAGAGGTAAGTGCTTCCTTACAAAGGAAGCAGAGTTTCAGAGTGACTTCTACGCTCGCTTCAAAGCCAGAATACAAAATCACCAGGTTTCTCCAAGTTTTCCACTTCACATTCACGTTGTTCACTGTGAAGTGCAGGTGGGAGTCGGTGCAGACTCGGGGTGGGACGCAGAGCTGTGGTGCCTGGGGTTCACTGTCTGCCCTGACAAGAGCACGAAGCACACTAACATGACCCGCACGGCTCCAGGGCCGCCTCTGCCCGGCTACCACGCCGGTCCCTCTTCTGATTTCCTTTCAGGTTTTCTCAGGCACTCATTTCCTGAAGGGGTAATAAATTAAAGAGAAAAACAAAAATAGATAATAGGAAGTGGGGGGATAGCTATTTTGCAAATGGGAAGGAGACCAAGAAATAGAGGGAGAGGGAAGCAGAGGAGGAGAGGAAATAAAAAGAATTAAGCTGCTTCATGGATGTGTGGTGACTCTCCACCAGGAACGTAGTCATTATGTACAGCAAGTGTGTGCTAATAAAACCAAATTGTAACATGCCTCCTAATAGGTAGTTTCTGCAGCATGCACATCTTTCCAGCCCCGCATATTTTGTGTAACTTCTTCCAACTATTTATTAGTCTTTCTTTATCCTCCAGCCAAGATGTCCCTTGCCTGGGAATCCTGACTCTTCTCTGACTATTTGGTAGTTTTTCCTGTATGAATCCCAAAGAAAACATCTCAGGAGAAATTAGTTCCCAGGCTAAGCAGATTTCTTTAATTTACCACTTACAAGCTGGAACCCCAAGAAAGCCAGTGGTGGATCCATCAGATACCCCAAGAAAGCCAGTGGTGGATCCATCAGATACCCCAAGAAAGCCAGTGGTGGATCCATCAGATGCCCCAAGAAAGCCAGTGGTGGATCCATCAGATACCCCAAGAAAGCCAGTGGTGGATCCATCAGATCCGAGACTGAACCAGAGAGCAGATGGTCTCTCCCGGGCCGAGGGGGAGACTGCCCAGCTTGAGCAGCTCGGCAGGAAAAGGGGCAGATCCACCCTTCACCACCCGTGTTCTCCTCAGGCACAGATGACCCTGCCCCCTCACGGAGGGGGGTCGTCTTCACAGAGTCAGTGATGACATACTGCTCTTCCCACACCAACCAGAAATACAGCTTAATCTAGGCACTTTGAGCCAGTCAAATTGACACGGCACCTCTACTTTCACACATGGTGTTGCTTTTTCCCTGCTGCTGGGTTGAAATGGTTGAAGTTCTACGAAGAGGAAACCGTGCCTTTCTCATTTACTCTTGACGTCCAAGTACTTGAGCACAATACGCTCAGAGCAAATCGGATCTTGACAAGCGCGGGTGAATAGTGTACTTCCGGTGAGGGCATATAAAACATCTGCCACTTTCAGCAGGACAGCAGTGAGTATGGTACCGAAAACAGTGACTGACGGATGCGTGGAGAAGCATTTATCAACTTGAACTCCATTTTGTTTGATAAAGCTCTAGAATGCTGGCATTTGAGTAGGAAAATAAAAATTACACCTTTCTCCAAAATTATGTTGGAAAACTTTCTTTACTAAAATAACAATTAATAATAATAATAAAAGACAACATTCTCTTTTTAAAAATTCAAATCTTTATTGGTACATTATGAATACACATCATCATCGCATTGAACATTGAGAATTTGTATCAGAATATGACATGACTTGATTCTCATTTTTTCCCTTTCCCCCCCGCCCTGCAATCCTCCACCCACTATCTACATAAGCTTTGTTTCTTTTTTTCTTTATTACTATCACATTATCTTCCCTTGTTGTTTACCCCTACATCCTCTTTCCTTTTAAATATTTTCTGTTTCACAGTATCAACTACACATACTAGAACTCATTTACATCTTCATTTTCTCATACCAGAGAAAAGATATGATATTTACACATCTGTGACCTATTTATTTTGCTTATGAGGATGTCCTCAAGGTACATCCATTTGAGTATGAATGACACAATCTTATTTTTAATGACAGAATAATTTTGATTAACAAGGTATAGATTTTACATTTTTGTTCT
The DNA here is from genome assembly GCA_004026965.1 of Petromus typicus. Classification (NCBI taxonomy): domain Eukaryota; kingdom Metazoa; phylum Chordata; class Mammalia; order Rodentia; family Petromuridae; genus Petromus; species Petromus typicus. The sequence continues at coordinate 16,164 of PVIR01006159.1, read as the reverse complement.
TGCTTCCAATGAAATGGATAAAGAAAAATAAACTGAGATAATACCATCTACTCATGGAATGTGGTTGTGTTGGCCAGTCTGAAAGTCCACCTTAATTTTTATATAACTGTCTTTTAGCTCTCTGACAGGGCAGGCCTTGTGCTGCACTTCCGCTTCTGACTGTTAAACCCCAACAACGCATGCGCTGCACTTCTCCTTTACTGATGGGCCTGAGTTTCTTGTGCGATTCTCCCGCCCCCTCCACCGTGTTAGAATAGGTTTATGGGCAGTGTAATTAGGGCAAGAAAACAGTATTCTGCATCTGCGGCATCTATGCAGAGTTGCAGTTGTGTGCTGCTGAAAGTGCGGGCTTTTGTAACAATGTGGCCTTTACTGATACACTCAGAAGTACCCAAGGTATCTTAGCTATTCTAGTAGTATTTGTTCAATAATAAGCAAGCTGAAAAAAAAAAAAAAAAAGACTGACAAAAATCCCAATCAAAAATTGTTGATTCTAAGACTGTGCTGAGCTGTAACATCTTAGTGTTTGAAGTTAGGGACATAATAGTGACTTTTTAAACCAAGACACTGGCATGTCAGAGTCACATAGCAATTGAAGTTTCCCTTTCCGCGTCGTCCTGAGAGGTGTGGCACCGTGGGACAGAAGGAGACTGGCGAGCGCCAGGGGCTCTGAAAGAGGGGAGGGACATTGCTCCCAACTGGCAGCCAAACAATGGACTTGCTCTGGGTGGAACTGAGGAGACCCACCAAGGGCTCTGGGCATGGTCTACGCTGTACCTCCTGGCTGCCGATGCGAAATGAACCATCCCAGAGGCCAAGAAGGCGGGATGCCGCACGTTCACCTGTGTGACTGAAGGATGGATCAGATCCCTGGGAGCGCGGCCAGGAGGAAGCCCGGAGGCTCTCGGCAGAGTCTGACCAACGCTGTAGGGCTGCATCTAAAAGCAGCGGCGCGGCTGGGCCATGAGCTTAGCCTGCCCCGCGCTGCAGCAGTCTATAGGATGCACTGGCGGACGCACAGCGGCAAGCTTCCCCACTATCAGTCAGAGTGGGAAGAAAGGCGAGGGCGGGCGACGATGCAGCTCCAGGTGTTGGCTTGGAAGGGGTCTGTGGCAATAAACTCATGTTTATTTAAATAGAGATGTATAAATATACAGTATATATAAAGATACATTTGCATATATACAGATGAAGAGATGCAGAAATCTGTGTATTTGTAAGTGTATATAGATAGACATACAGATACACAGACAGAAAATTATATAAACACATATTTCCTAGCTGTGATACTCCAATAAAAACACGACTTGAAGCTTATTGGTTTCTTTTCTTTCTTCCTGTTTCTTCCCTTTCTTTTCATGTCTTGTGTTACTTCCTTCTACTCTTCCTCTTTCCCCGGGGATTTAGCTCAGTGGTTCCGGCACCTGTCTTGCGAGCGCAAGGACCGGTGTTTGATCCCCGGTAACCACATACAGTACTGGGCATGGAGACTCACCCCAGCAGCAACCAGTACCACATACCACAGTGCCGGGCGTGGTGGCTCACGCCTGTAATCCCAGCACTCGGGAGGCAGAGGCAGGAGGATTGCTATGATGTGAGTCTGAGGCTGAGCTCAGGGCCAGCCTGAACTACAAAGCGAGACCTTGTCTCAAAAACCTAAGAAAATAAATTAATTAATTAAAAATAAAAGGAATTAGAGCCTCTTGGAAAAATTGTTGATTCTAAGACTATGCTGAGAAAGCGGTCCTATAACATCTTGGTGTTTAAAGTTAGGGACGTAATAATGATTTTTTAAAACCAGGATACTGGTATGTCAGGGTGACACAGCAAACAATCTGGGACACAAATAGTTAACACGGTAAGCATTTGAGCAATCAAATAAATAACTGTACTACTAGATTATATGAGCATGAGATAAAATAGATGTCCATGAGTCCAGACAGAAATAAGTAAGTAAATAAGTGAATACACTAGAAAAATATATGTCTTGGAAGAATTCCAATGAATACCTACAGAATAATTTAAAGGAATTGAAAATTGCCATTAGAATTCTATATAATATTTGTTTCAGAAAAGATCTATTAACACAGCTTTAAAATAACAGGTGAAACTTTCAGAAGAAACAGGATGCTCAACATATCTCCCTCAAAGTTCATTGACTTACTGTGATGATTTTTACACATGTCCCAAAATTTCAGGAGGTGCAGTTCAACTCCCCACATGTGGTCCATTGGCCATGCTTAGTGATTTGGTTCTAATGAACAGAATGGCAAACTGGAAAAAGTGGAGGTTGACATTACAGTAACCTAGCATCTGCCAGGCTAACCAGTAGCTCTTGGTTGGCATCATCAGTGAATAAAAAAGCCATGTACTTCCTCAGCTGATGTTCTGAGAAGAGTGCACAAGCTGTGAAGATTCCTTCTCAGATTCACTAACTCAGTCTACTCATGGGAAACTACCAGTCAAACTCAAGCAAAGGGATACCTTGCAACCTATCTGGCCACCCACAAGAGAAACTGTGCAATATTTAAACTTACATGTCTGATTTATTTCACTCAAGGTGCATCTATTTAGCTAAAAATACCTCAAGTTTATCCTTCTTTATGCCAGAGTAATGCTACACTGATATAAAAACCACACTTTAAACCCATTCATCTGTTAGTAAGTATAGTTCCAAATCTGAAGTATAAATAAGCAGCAAATTACAGGATAGATATTAAGAAGCAAAAAGAACTTTTTCAAATGGGAGAGGGAATCAGGTAGAGAAAGGTAGAGGGAAGGAAAGGAAAAGGGATTTGAAAAAAAAAAAAAGCACAACTGAAGAATAAACCAAATTGAGAAGGGGAAGAAAGTTTGCAGGGAGGGGAAGAGAAGGTACAAAATAGAGAATTAAGTGCAATATGCACGTACAAACTCCCCGTGGTGAATGCAAGAATCATTTTCCTCAAACATGGGCCAACAGAGGCAAATACATAATCACAGAAAGGTCACACGCATAAGACAAGGAAAAGCCAAGAAGTTGGCACAGGCTGGAGGTCACTAAGGAGAAGGACATGGAAATGAGTGTGTTTTCATGAGTTGGATCCTGGACCTAGAAAAGACAGACAAAAATAAAACTGGAGAAACTGAGCTTAGAGTCACAGAAGATGCTGCTGTTAGTGGGGGTGGGGAGAGGTGTATGTGGACGCTCTCTGGCCTGTTTTATCTAATTCTTGCCAATCTAAAATTATTCAAGAGTAGATGTACAAAAGCGCAGAGCTAGAAGGGGAGGGAGGTCACTAAATTGTGGAGGATACAGGACAGCCACAGACAGTGCCCGAGGAAGACAGGGAAAGTGGCCTCTTTGGTCTGCCACAGCCCCAGCTCTCTGACTGCAGGGCACTGACCTGGATGTAAGACCCCTCGTGGGGGCATGGTCTGCAACAGCAATGGGGTGGGATTCCAGGAGACTTCCACTTCCTGCATCCATAACCTTCTCCTTCTCCAGAAATCGAGGGTGTGCTGGGTGCCCGAAGGGGGACAAGTATGGAAGGAGCAGTGTGGAGAGATGCTGGGCTGTCATTTCTCCAGAAGGCCCCATGTGTGAAGGGAGTACAGAGACTTCACAGGCCAGGACAGCGAACTATCTAGTTCTTCTTGGTACAAACAGAACTTTCAAGCTGATATAAAGAAAGCCTGAACAATTGATTCAGTGGATTTAGTTGTGTAGTACAGAAACCGATACAAAAAAATGAAGCAAAGACAAGAATCTTTCCCAAAGTTTTGAAAAAAATGTGTCTTGATTCCATTTGCCTTCCTAGTATTCATCATTTTTCTATATTATCTGTCCTATGTCTTTATGGACAAAAAATAATCTTTACATTATTTACATGTAAAAATATGGTTTCCACTTTAATTGAAGACAATATTTTGACACAAAAATCCTGTTTAATTTTATATGTATTTTGATGAGCATGCATTCACTGTGTGAATTAGCAGGCTTCATTCTGGCAAATTCGTAATGCACAGAGCATACTTGGATCATTTCTCAATTTTTAAATACATCTTACTTATTAATTACTGAATACATCAATAATTTAGTTTATGAAAGAAACCAGAGAGCAAGTGATCTGTACTTGTTTTTGTACTAAAACCTTCGGACTCAGGCAAGGACTAATTTTTTCTTTCCTCTTCTGCAAGTAGCCTGTGGGAAGTCGAGTTGTCCTCCTCACCCCGGTATCAGCTACTCATCCTTTGTGTTTCCATGTTCCTGTCAGTTACATTCATGATCTTTGTTCCTGCTCCTTTTATTCCCTTGAAACACCTAAGACATTGACTGACTGGCCTTGAACTGGGGAGAACGGAGCTTGTAAATGCTGGCCAATGATTACACCCTTGCCTACAGGGAGAGCTGGGCTCTGACCACAATGAAATGTCCAGTGGAGAAAGAACAAAAATGTTCTTTTTGTTGTTAATCATTAGCTCTTGCCAGGGGATTTGGAGGGGAAATTGGACTCTTTCTGTGTAAAATTCACTGTAAATGTCTCACCCCATTCAATCTTGCTCTCAATGAAGTTATCTATTCTTCACAGCCCCGTGAGGACAGTCGGCCTTGACCTTCCTGTGTTATCCAGCTATGCTGGAATGATGTGGCAATGATGGGGTTGGCTGGGGAGGCAGAAAGCAGAGGATCTCTGTATAACTTCTGGTTGGTTTCTTTCATAAACGAACTCAGTGTGCAATTAATTAGGAATTAATAAGTAACATGGATTTAACTTCTTGTACGAAATGCCCACTGAACTTTGGAGAAAAGAAGGTAGAAAAGCCTACCTCGACCAAGACCTCCTGTCCAGTTACTATTGCCTTTGGAGTATTTGGTGCTAGTTAAAAGTTAGAAGTGTTTTTCTTATATATCTGAAAGTTAAATCAAAAAGAACTTTTCTGACTGAATGAGAATTCAGAAAACATGATCTTGAAAAATAGGATTATTGAAACAAACACAGCTTTATTATTGCCTCAAATCTTCCTATATGATAAAGATAAAAGAAACAAGGTCCCTAGCCTTGGAGACAGGTAAGACAGGGTCTTAAGGTTCCAGGTAAGAGCTGAAAAATGACTCCAAATCTATAACAGTATTCATGACAACAGGAGTAGTGTCAGGATAGATGTGGTGCACAGCATGTAAAATGATGTGTCAAACACTGTTTTAGAATGATTTTTCAGACTTCAAGACAAGACTGCGTGAAAGTGCTTTTTCCTGCTATAAGAGATAAAGAGGTGGGTACAGGTATTTTAAGCAAATTACCAAGTGACCCACATGAGAACTCGGGTGGTTTACAAACCATGACTGACTCTGAGTGGCCCAGGGTCCCTCTGATTGTGGAGGGGAGGCTGGGGAGACCCTCGGGGACCAGCAGGTTGTGTGGAGAGAGAGCAGCTGACTAGGTGTTCTTCTGTGCAGCGGCCGGGGCTCTTTGAATGGTCATCTGGGTTTTTGCAGCCAAGGATGCTTGTCACAGATTGTCCCCCAAATCTCCACCCTTAAACACCAGTCATCATCTCTCATTTAAACTTGGGTTGTTCACCTGTGTTCTAATTCCAGAACTGTTTTAATCTGAATGAGTAATTGTAGCCACTGTAAGCAGCTCTTTTATTTAGTTTGGGGGACATTTTATCTATTTACTTACCTATGAAAATCTCAGCAACTCAATACAACTGCTTCCTTCTTTTCCTCATTTCTGCCTGAAGCAGATTATTGGAAGATCTAGTTAATTTCCATTGTCAGCCCAGAACTGCCCAAACCACCCCGCAGATGGGGGAGGTAAGAGACTGATAGTCTGGACAATTGATTCAGTGGATTTGGTTGTGTAGTACAGTTGTGTAGACTGGAGGGTGACACAGGACAGGATAGGAGACCAGCTTTTCCCCATGAATCCCTGGCCAGAACACCAGGAGCCTGGGAAATGTAATTTCATCTTGGTTCCAAGTAGAAGAGGACAATTGTGTGTGTTTGCAGCCTTGACCTTCTCTGTCACACAAACTAACCAATATCATCTCACACATCTCATAGTAAAATTCAGCTTAGGAGACAAAAAGGAGAATTGTTTGGTTCCTTGGGAGCAAAGGGAGAGAGTCACATACAAAACAGCTCAGAAAGCTGCAGTCAGCTTGTAAATGAGGCTCCTAGCTTTTAAATTGCCTTCTTCTACCAACCTGGTGTTGGGATTTTAGATTCTACTGGTAAAATCATCCTATCTCCAGAGGCATCCATGTTCATACTAGAAAGTGTGTTTCTTTGTCATTTTGACATTAGTGTAGCAAACTGAATTGCTGTTAATTATTCATATATTTCTTAATTTAGTTTGATTAAAAATTAAATCAGTACTAATTTCTTAAAAGGTATGTTTTCCACTGACTCTACAAAATACTGAAACAAGAACATTTAAGATTCTTAAATATTAATTCTCAAAATTGGTGCTGCATATTGTGGAAGACTATCTCTACACATCAAAAAATAATCAAGGGCAGCTTCGAGTATGTTAGGAGAATGAAATGACTCAGGGAGCTACTTAGTTCATCAAAGCAGTTGGCATTTCTTACTATGTCATCTTTGGAAGAAGTCCGTGTTGCACTTAGTGGTAGAAAAACTCAGCTGGTCACTGCTCACTGGTCATCCAGGAGTAAAGCTCAGGAGCATGGACCATGAAGGTTTTATGAGCTGTGTGTCCTTGGGAAAGTCATCTAGTCTCTCTGTGCCTGTCTCTCCTCAAACAAAAAACAGAAGTAATGCCACAGCATGTCAGAATGATGAAACAATCCATGGAATTAATCCTCATGACAGCCCCATCACCTGGCTATACTTATTGTGTATAGCCCTCAGATCGGTGCTTGGTACCTGTTAGGTAGTCAATGTATATTAACCACAGTCATCAGTGCGTTAGTCACTGTCGCATTTCTGTGACACAATCCTGACCCACGACATGTAGGGGAGCAGATTTATAGTGGATCAGTTTCAGGCCACAGTCACGAGGCTCCAGGGGAAAGGAGGAGGGCAGAAAGGGCCTGGTGTGGGGGGGTTCCCAAGCCATGGCAGCCAGGAAGCAGAGAGCAGTAGGAGGACTAGGCAGGGAGAAGCCATCAGCATGGTGCTCCTGCCCCACTCCTCTCTGCGCTGACAACACAGTCATCCCCTGAGTACATGTAGAAGTTCACCGGAGGTACTGAAAGTCTGTGTCACTTCCATCGGCATCTCTGTTTTAGGAGCATTGGTTGGAAGGAAAACATATTTCTTACCTAAGTCCACAGAGGCAAATTGGAGAGCTTTAGAACACGTGGATAGTGCCTCACGGACACTTTACCCAAAGGTCAGGGTAAATATCTCTACCACACAGGATAGAAATAGCATATATGGAATTTTAAAATGAATCAATAGGAGCTTTTCTTGATGGTTTGTGACGAGGATGAAAGTATTGACTAAAAGTGATATATTAGAACTATTAACAAATTACACTTTGCTATGCTACTTCTGGCTGTCACCCTTTTGTCAAATCGAAAGGTCATTTGTGATTGTCACTGTGAGATAAGCCGCATGGAAGGCCTCCACCTCTGAAACCTCCTCAAGTGAGATCTGCAGGTCCACTGTTGTTCGCTGCTGTACACACTGACAAAGACGAAAGGGAAGAGAGCTGTCACCAGTCGCTTGGAAAACGCAATGAATAATTGCCTTCTTCTCAGGAGAGTCCTTTGCCCTGAAAGCCTTCAACTCCAGATCTGTCTGTAGAGCTTCGTGGGCACGTGGGCCTCCTGTCTCTTCTTCCAAATTAAGGGCACTCAGCGGGGCTGCCACCCTGGGCACTAATGAATTCTCTGAGACTAATCTGAGCGGTAATGAGGACTGGAGTCAGTCACTCGCCCTCCCGGGAGGCGGCAGTTCACACACCCTTCCATCACCCCATTAAAATAACTCATTAGCTGCGTTGCTTGTCTGCTGCTATTCATTAAGAAGGTGTGACCAAGGAAACATGCATTTGGACAAATGATGCAATTTAATGTGCATTGTTCTCCATTTTTCTATGGCTGAGCGTGTACAGCACACGCTACAAGTAAATCTGAGCATTTTATCCAGGATTTAGTCAATTTAAGAAGGGATTGAAAATCATGACTTTCACCAGTCAAATGACAAATAAATTTAACTGGGAATCTACGTCCAATTCAAAGTTGGGAGGAAGCTCCATTCCCTACATTTCTTTTTCTTGGACACCAATGCTAGGTTATTCTGAATGCTAAATTGGGGAGGGTAGATTGAGATGGAGTAACCAGGAGTTGGGTGCAATTTTGATCAGAAATCTACCAGATTATGTAAACGTTTTTTTTTCTTTTTTCTTCTTTTTTGTCAGTGTGATAACTCAGTAGTACCACTGGCTTTGATCTGATATGGAGATTATTGAAGTTCTGGATCTTTCTTTTGATAACTGTATAATCCTGGGAGATTTTATTTAACCTTTTGTCATTACCTCATGTGCAGGAGAGCAAATGATTCTCTTTTATGCTCGGGAGGGTTACATATGGCTGCCTTTGCTTGCCCACATAAATTGTCGATCATAATAAGACCTGTTGTTACCACAGTCAATATCATTGTCCAATTTCCTCCAACAGACAACAGACTTGTATTAAATTGAAAACATTTTTGGTTTTTTGTTTGTTTGTTTTTTGAGACAGGGTCTCGCTTTGTGGTTCAGGCTGGCCCTCAGCTCAGCCTCCAACTCACATCACAGCAATCCTCCTGCCTCTGCCTCCCAAGTGCTGGGATTACAGGCATGAGCCACCACCCCAGGCACTGTGGTATGTGGTACTGGTTGCTGCTGGACGTGAGTCTCCACACCCAGTATAGGTATGTGGTTACCAGGAATTGAACCTAGGTCCTTCCATTTGCAAGACAGGTGCCAGAACCACTGAGCTATATCCCTGGCCGGAAAACAGTTTTGTTTTATTTTGATGGATCTTTTGAAAATTGATACTGTAGATTATAGTTCACAAGATTTGGAAAGCAACTTGGAGACTCTATTCAGTAGGATGGTCATTTCTGCAGCCCCGCAGTCCTGTCCATACCCAGCCTTCACTGAGGAGGATCACACCTTGCCTCGCTCTACTGGTTTATTATTTCTTGACTTTAATTCAGTCCTTTAACTTGAAAGCTTCATATTCTTCATCTTTGGGAAAGAGATAATAGTACCTCTTTTCTTATGGGATTGTGAAGATTAAATCAAATGTCAACATGCACAAAGGCCCGAGAATCTGCAGTGGTCATGACTGCTCATGGTGCCACTGGTCTGCCACCAGCTAGGCACAGCCCTGGGTCCTTTCCTGGCAGTGATGTCTACTCAGGCTGAACCTGTCTTCCCTTTCCTGGTCCCTCATATGTCTGTAAAAGCCAGCAGCGCCCAGAGATCTGCCAAGAAGACTCATTGTAGAACAGAACCTCTCAACTAGACAATGCCATGAGTAGACTTCATACCTTTAGTCTCTTTAGTGCATTCTCCTAGCAAACTATGACTAAAACAAATTTTAAATAACATTTAAAGTTCACGTTATTAATAAATAGCATAAATCACCCACAGACTTCCAAAACTACAGTGGCACTTGTAGTTCACAAGCTTCCTTCTTTCCACAACTCTGACTGCAGAATTCCTTGCAAAGGGATAAGAGCCACTGAAAGAATTAAGTTGTAAATCAAAGCACAACTTTGTCAGAATTAAAAGAATAGCCTAAAAGTAATAATCACATGGACACAGTTCTTCTATTATATGTAGAAGAAGTTTCAGTTAATTTTATATTTTTCTGAGTTCATAAATTTATTAAACACCTGATAAAACTCACTTAAAATGCTATTTAAACAATTCAGATTCTTTCTTACAAGTGGGCTTGGGCATGAACATGCTCTGAAGAGTTTTGTAGTCCTGTGAAATGGGACCACAAAATGAGGTGTCAACTTTGCACCATTTGGCATGAAACATGTCTGTCCAGGTGTATGTTCCCCCCAAATCTCTAAAAGGCAATACAATTTCTTAAAAAGAAAATTCTTTTAGAAACCTTAAAAATAGACATACAGACAAAGTATTGCAATTTTTCTCATCTGGTCTGCTACCCTCCATGTACAGGTCACCTCTTTGAAGAGAAAAAAATAACAATAAGACAACAGCACTTATTGTACAGAGCCACACAGTGACCACCATATTAAATAATGCTCTGCATAGATTATATCATTCAGTCTTTGCCTCAAGCCTATGAACTGAGCACTGTCGTTGCCTCCAGCTTACCTGGCCCAGAGGGAGCTACACAAAATAACTTGCTGAAAGTCACACAGGACTGAGATTGAAACACAGTGACTCTTTCTCTAAAATACTACCTCTCTGAGGTGGTTATTTGGTCAAAGGCTCTTGTACTTGTTGACACAGAACTTAGGACATGTCCGTGGGTCTTGCGGACTGCAGTCTTGAAGCACAGTACTGGCAGATGAATGCTAGCTAATAAATGAAAATCCTTTCTTTCATTTAGCCTGAATTCTCTCAATTTAAATAAATATTTTACAGTTTTCTTGGCCTGAATAATTAGAATGTCTGCTTTATTTAGGTTAAGCAAATAAGAGAGAATATTTATAAAATCACATTATAAATTCCTGATTCTAAATTGAATAGATCATTGGCTTTTGAAGGCAATATGGTGCCTGAACTAGACTGAGAAGCAAACAAATGCTAAACTTCTTTTAAAAGAAATTGATCAGACAATCAAAACTATGAAAGTGCAGCAGTATGTGCTTCTGGAAGGGATCCTAACTCCAAGGCAAGTTCTGCTCTGACTAAGTCATGTAGGGTAATTCTGCCTCCCACCCCAGCACTGCTTGAGAAAACGGAGCACAAACTTGCTGAGCTGCGTCTGCTCAGGAACCTGTGTGAAATCACTTGTTCTGGTCCTTATCAATGAGTAGACCTGTTCCCAGTTGGACAGAGTATCTTCTCCCCTAGGAGAGAACAAGTTTTGGGAATGGTCACCCCAGGGACAGCAGAGCAGAGAGGGACAGGGCCCTGGTGCATGGGAAGTCCTTCAGCCACTGAACCAAACCCTCACTAGCTTAACTTCTTTTTTGTAAGAAAAATACACTTAGTTTACACTTGTTTGAATTTGACATTCTGTTAATTTACCTCAAATACAGCTAAAAAAAAAGAAAAAAAACCCTTATCTTTCCTCCTGAGATCCTGCCACATAGTCCAGGATTTAAAAGAATGACTAAAAAGGGCCATGGATTCAGCTCAAGTTGTACCGCACATACCTTGGAAACACAAGGGCCTGAGTTTGATCCTCAGTAAGAACAATTAGAATCTGTAAAGTTGAAATTACTGATAATTTTGTTCTAGTACACAGAGTGAACAGATTCACCACCACATGGGGAAGCACACAGGGAACAGGGCTCAGTCACAACGGAAGCACTTTTGTATATATTGTCTGTAGGACCTTCATTCTTTAACTGGAATCGTTATCTACATTCCACATTTTATCTACACTCCTGAGATGAAAGGGCAAAAAAGATCAGAGTGGTTAACTTTCCTAAAGTCTTTGATTTTGATGAGTCAGTATAGGAAGGATGCAGTACATGGCCTGGATCATTTCAGCTGGAAGCAATTCCTGTATGCAAAATAAAGCATCACTACCTTCAACATTCTAAACGATCGCTTCTTCCCAACTGCTTTAGCTTAGCTCAGGTATGCAACATTTAATAATTTTGAGCACTACGTTTCTCCAGTTCTTCAGTTATGTGTATATATGTATGTCTGCAATACTATGAAACATATTTAATTTGGTCTTTAATTGCTTTTTGTCTCATAATTCTCCTTTTTTGGGATTTGCTAACTTATAACATTCTAATGGGATTCAAAATAGAAAACATTTGTTACTCATTCTGGGGCTGCTGACTGAATTATGTCTGGATAACACAGCAAAGAGAGATGATTAGCACATGAGAGCAAAGCGGTCCAATGCAGCATAATGTCTATCGCAGATGACAGCGTCTCCATGGAGCTCCATTTGTTGCTTTCCGAAGTCTCCAGTGCTCAGTGCTACTGCAAATACTTTAACTCTCATAAAACAACTGGCCTGGGAAAATTAAAGAAGCAAGTAACCAGAAACCCCTTCTCTGACTCTGCCTTCTACTGCTTTCTCCTGATCTTTTTGGAAACCAAGATAACTTACTGTGTTGTACTTTCAGGCAACATGAATTATTCTTATCAACATCAAAAGCTGGAGGAGTTCAAGCCCAAGCGGCCACAGAAACCATCCAGAAATGCTGCAGACCTGGTGCTGACTCACAAGTCTGGACAAAACCAGACACCTGGGAAAGTGGAAGTCATGGTGGAATGTCTGTCGTGCCTACCTGACAACTTCAAGAGCTCACAGCCAAGAAAGAATCGAGGCTTTCCAAAGCCATGGTTTTTTGAGAGTTTTTGTTGTTTATTTGTAACTATTTTGAAAAAGATTTTTGATATATGCTACCCAAACTATTATTTTTTCCATTTACACAATGATTTAAAGCAATACTTCCATACAAAAATGGGTAAAAATAACTGTCTTGTCATCTTCTTTATTGTCATATAGATTACCTATTTTAAATGGAGCTCTTCCATGTCACAGCCCAATATTTTCCAAGCATGATTTGGACACTCTGATGCCTCCCCGCACACAGAGTGGATCTTTGGCCAAATAAATTCTGCATACTCTGTACATGGATTCCTTTCTGGGAGTGCACAATGGAAGTGCCAGTCCTCAGAATGCTTTGGAAAGCCATGGGCTAAGGATTTAGCTCAGTGGTGGCACTACCTGCCTCACAAGCGCAAGGTTCTGAGTTTGATCCCTGGTGCTCAAAACAAACAACAGCTATTTTCTGAAAGAATAGGAGGAAGGGAACTAGGAAGAAAAGAAGGATGGAAAGAAGGAAGGAAACAAAGCAGGAAGAAACTTTATTTTAATAGTGAGAATAATTACCTTGTAATCAAAGATTTGGAAGTTGGACCTTTTGTGTAATGTTTGATTGAAAATAAAGGTACTAAATTTTTTTAAATAACTAAAACCACTTAGAAAGTCATAAAAGGCTAGAGGTTAGCATGGAAAGGAAGTAAACTGTTGATTTTAGTCTTTTGACCTTACTTTCCAGCTGAATGTGGCAAGGTCAGCTATGACAGAATTCTGGATAAGCTCTTATACCTGCACTTCCTGCTCAGGCTAAAACTCTTCCGTTCCAAGTAAACTCTTTTTACCTTTTCACAGTGTGCTTGAAAGACATTTGTGTGATTTCAGGTTGGAAATACTCTGACCAAAAGTGGACCTTCTCCTGAGAAAGAGAACTTGCTCTTTGTTAAAGTCCTTGTGAAATGGACAGTGTCCTCATGTTACGAAGTGACCCCCCTCTCACAGTGCACTCCCCACCCATTTAGGCTTGATCGTGAGGCTAAAAGCCTGTGTTTGATACATAATTAAAGGACCATTTCTTGGTTTCATGTCTGCCTCTTCCATGGAGCAGAGATGCATGGTTTTGGCCTTGTATCTAGCTGTCTCATTGGCCCTGGAGAGCTCTACACTCACCCAGCCACAGTCACAGACATCACTTCCAGTGGGGGGTGCTGAAAGGGAAATTCTATTTATTTATTTATTTATTTATTTATTTATTTTTGATTCAGGCTCTGGCTTTGTGGTTCAGGCTGGCCCTGAGTTCAGCCTTCAACTCACATCACAGCAATCCTCCTGCCTCTGCCTCCTGAGTGCTGGGATTACAGGCGTGAGCCACCACGCCCAGCACTGAGGTATGTGGTATTGATTGCTGCTGGGTCTGAGTCTCCACACCCAGTATTGTGTGTGGTTAACCAGGGATCAAAACCAGGTCCTTGAGCTTGCAAGACAGGCACCGGAATCCCTGAGCTAAATCCCCGGCCCAGGAAATTCTTGTAAAGGGAAGAGATCTCTTAAAAAGCCACCCTCGGAAGAGGGTGTGCTCCTTCCACATACATTAGGGGAATGCTTGGGAGCAGTGTGGCAAATCAAACAAAAATGAAGAGCAGAGATTTTCTTTGTTTTTAAAAACAAGGGTGTTTGTTTGAAGAGAGTATGGAGGGCAGAGGGAAGCTATGGATCTGGGAAAGGGCGGGCAGACTCACTCAGCTTACAGAGGACAGCTGTACGTGCCAGGAAGTAACTAAGTTTAAACCCATTGCCCTAGACCCTTACTGCCTCCCTGTGAGACCAGATAGAGACTCTGGCAAAAGTGGCCAGAGTATTTTTTTTTTTTTAGTTTATTGGTATGTTTTATATATACATTATGATCACATTCATCATTGAGGGTTTGTACCTGTACATGACACAACTTGATTCTCATTTTTCCCATTCCACTGCCCTCCCCACAACTCCCTACAACCTATATACACAAGCTTTGTTTCCAATTTTTTTAGTATAAAATTTTTTATTTTCCTTCTTTACTTTCCCCTGACTTCCCCATTTGCCTTTTACTTTTGTACATTTTCTTCCCACTGCACAATACTTATCATATATTCTACACCTCATTTATACCTTAGTTTCTAATTTCTAATACTAGAGAAATGATATGCTACTTACACATCTGTGTCCTATTTATTTCACTTATGAGTATGTCCACAAAGTACATCCATTTAAGTATAAAAGATTGTAATTTATCATTCTTTATGGCTGAGTAGTGCTCTACTGTATTAAAACAACAACAAAAACAAACCCTACATCTTCTTTATCCAAATTCCAACTGATAGGCACTGGGCTGTTTCCAAGATACAGCTGTTACAAACTGAGCTGCTATAAACATGGGTGCACATATGTGGCCATGGTGTGATCCTTTTAGTTCTTCTGTGAATACACGTAGCAGGGAAATAACAAGACCAAATGGAACTTCTCACCCTGGAGTAGTAAATCCATCTGTCACACTCCACCCTGAACTCCCTGGTGCCATGTCTGGTTTTCTGTGAAAAGTCTCCATATTTTCCTTGAATTTCTTCTGGAATTAACCTGTTCCACTGAGAAATGTGACCGAACTGCTTTAGAAGTCTCCATTTTCCCTCTTGAGAAAGAAAATACAATGCAAGGAGAACTATAATTGGTAGGTCAATTTCAAAACACCTGAATTTCAGATTAGAAAGTATTTTATCTGATGGGATACAATACAATACAAGAACCACAGGAAAGGTGGAGACCCTGTATTAATCAGGAGCACAAAAATTCAGCAGAAGGGCACATCTTGATTGAAGATTATGTCCATTAAGTAAGTGTAGGAAGGACTATCTGATAGGTAGATTGGCACATGAATATAATAAACTTCCAATATTCAATACTTCAAGTACTTAAAAGGAGCCAACTTTAATTTAAGTAGTTCATTACTTTCAAAGAGAAACAAATTTGACTGTCTCAGTTTTTCATCAATGAAACACAAGCTGATCCTTTTTAAAGTTAGGAAAATGGTAAAAAAAATTTTTTTAGAAAGCTTGTCTCCACATATTTAAGCCTTTTAGCCTTGAGCAAACTCAAGAAATATATGTATGTAAAAACATAGTTTGTATATTTGACGTAAAATCAAACTCATTTTAGAGATAGTATCCCAACGTAATGTATCATTCAAGTTAAGGGAAAATAAAATCTTTTATCTTTACGTCTTGCACTTTACGTGTTGTTGCCTCATGTGCAGTCACTAGAGGGTTAATGTTCTCTGCTTACCGCGCCAAAAAACAAATTGGTCTGTAAGCTTTGTGATCCTCAAAGGTGCCAAGAAGACAAATATTTCATTTCCATAAAAATAAATTTCTAATTCTGAAGCATTAGTTAAGCCTCCCATCCAGGATTTCTGTGATGTTTGTTCATTTGTTTAAGACACTTTTTTCAGATTATGAATATTTATGAGCCACGAGTTCAGTTCAGCACTATAAGGAGTAAGAGGTGGTGTCTTCCAGATGCACAAGGCGCTTTGATTCCGCCATGTCTCTGGATCCTCGCTGCATCTTGTCAGGCTCGAATGAGCCATTCACCGTGCAGCTGCCATCTAAGCAAAGCACCTGACATGCAAAATGAGAGGAGGCTTAATGAAGCGTGAGCTGTCTGTTCAATTGGAGATACAGACCCTTTCCTGTC